>VWZX01002158.1:0-31185 GCA_013399015.1 Galbula dea | reverse complement strand
AACTCTCTCAGCCTGTCCTCACAGGGGAAGTGCTCCAGCCCTCTGATCATCATCATGGCCCTTCTGTGGACCCACTCTAAAAGGTCAACACCTTTCTTATGCTGGGGACCCCAGAACTGGATGCAGTACTCCAGGTGGGGTCTCACAAGGGCAGAGCAGAGAGGCAGAATCACCTCCCTAGAGCTGCTGGTCATACCTCTCCTTATGCAGACCAGGATATAGTTGGCTTCATGGGCTGCAAGGGCACACTGCTGGCACATATCCAGTTTTTCTTCCACCATGACTCCCAAGTCCTTCTACTCAGGGCTGCTTTCAATGTTCTTATCTCCTAGACTGTACTCATGCCTAGGATTGCCCCGTCCCAAGTGCAGGACCTTATGCTTGGACTTGTTGAACCTCATAGGGTTCTTATGGGCTCACTTTTCAGGTTTGTCCAAGTCCATCTGTATGGCATCCCATCCTTCTGGTATGTCAACTGCACCACTCAGCATCATGTCATCTGCAAACTTGCTGAGGGTGAACTCAATCTCACTGTTTATATCATTAATAAAGATGTTGAAGAACACCATTCCTAAGACAGAGCCTTGAAGGACACCACTCACCACTGGTCTCCACCCAAACGCAGAGCCATTGGCTGCAACAATCTGTCCATGTCCATTCAGCCTATTACTTACCCATCTAAGTCTCCCACCCTTCAAAACCCCTCTCCCTAATATTTAAAGATAATGGTGTCATCTGGAACCATGTCAAATGCCTTACAGAGATCTAGGTAGAGATATAACTAATATTTATTTAGTTTCACTTGGTCTGACTACATTTAATTATAAAGTCACATGTGAAAATACCATGTTTGGTGAAACATTGTCAATAAGCCCTGCTTCCAACTTATCTACTTCCAAAGTTATTGGCATGACAAAAAAATATCATGGTTTACTTAACATTGGAAGATCATCTGCCATTTAAACCATAAAAGTTAAGTCATTTTCATCAAAGTTATTTAAGCTAACTCATAAAGCGTGGCAGGAGGGATTTAACATTGTTTCATAAAACAAGCCATGTGTGGTTGTGATTAGGAATTTCTGTCAGTCATGATGGACCTGGTCTATAGTCCAGAAAATTCAAAAGGAAGACTGCTATTAATTTCACAGAGCGTTGAGAAAAAACATTAATCTTGGAGACATTATCTGTTAGTTAGCTATGTCTTCTTTATAAATAACTAAGTGGCTTTCCTTGCACCAAGGCTCTGTATACCACCTACTTTGCAAATATGGCAGTAGTTACTCTTCAAAAATAATTTATAAATCAATAATAAATTATCTTGATACAATAATTCTTTACAAAGTATTTTCATACATGAAACTTAAGATATTGTTTATTATTACCCAGTGCACTAATTATTTTCTTCTGACTGGAGACTATGTGGCTATCAATGGAATAGCACAAATATAAGAAAAATTAATCTTCTGCTAGTATCATTTTGCATTTTCAATGACTGGAACAAGATGTCACATGACATGAAGTATAATCCAGCAGATCTTTTATCTCATAACATTGAAATACTTTTTTTTTCCAGATGAATAAAGAAAAACATTCCAGTAAAAACAGAAATGTTTCTGAGGAGGTTCAGTGTCTTGAAGCACATAGAACTTGATTCTCACTAAATATAAATCTATATAGTTTCTTGGACTTCAATGGCTACATCTTAAACAGCATTATTTTTTGGAGTTATGACAGTTTATTCCAAAAATGGTCCAGCTTCTTCTGTTTTCAGTTTCATGGTGCTTTGCAATGGATAAAATATGTTAAACACTGTCTTTGTCCTTGAAGATAATTATATCTGAAAAGGCAGAAAAGAGGATAATACAAATCAACAAAATCAGCTAGCTTGTTTGGGGTTTGTTTGACTTCAGGTTTGTTTGGATTATGAGTTTTCTGTTGCTGAATTTTAAATCAGCCAAAATTCTACTTATTTCAGTAGCTGAGGATCTTGTCCGAAGAACATATACAATAATGTATACTATTGTATATACAATATATATTGTATATAGTAATGCTAGCCCTCTTTATAAGTAGCTCCTCAGGGAGGGGTCAGATGAAAAGGAATTTCCTGAACACTGTGTTGGCAAGTGGATAGAAGAGACCATGGAGTAGAGTGGCAGGACCAGAGCGCTGCTCACAATGGACACCTTAATTCCTGTAAACTCAATCTCAGTGTGCAGACACCCTCACCCTATTCTCCATCCCCATCCAACTCCCCTCAAGCCTCACTGAAAGCCATCCTGGGTTCAATGACCATGTGAAAGTGTGTTAGACAATTTCAAATTTTAAAGTCCAGAGTTGTACATTGCCAGGCTGTCATTGTAGTGTGCCAATCAAAACAATATCTTCTCTGTATGTGCTCACAATACAAACCTAGCTTTAGGATCATTTTGTTACTAGATCTATAGCATACCTTTATTCCTTCATCTTAGGCTGCTAAAAAAGTCAAATTTCATCAAAAGACACTTATAAATGAAATTCATGACTCCAGGCTTATTATATGCATTGGTCTGCAAATTCAGGAGGAAAAAACTCACCACTTCTAGTTTCTGGAAAGTCTATCCAATCTTGCACTGTTTCTCTGAAATGCTGCTGTTACGTGTATGTTCAAGAGGCAATGGTGATGTGTGTTATTTTGGAGCTATTTCAAACTCTCACACAAGTTCTACTTATTTTCATTTTATTCCTATCTGCAACACTGTCAAAACTCACTTGTTTCTCTGTAGGCAGTCATTTGTCATCTCTACTGCACCATTTTGAAACTTCAGACCTCTTTCTAGGCACTAGTCCGTGCTTGCTGAAAGTAATACAGACTCTGAGTAGGTACGCAAGTTTCCCAGCCGAAGGTGAGCTCTTGAACTACAGATATAGCTAAATTTTCTGCATTTTGCTTTGCAGAAGACACTGCAAGACAGTTTCATCTTTCAGCTATACTTAAGCTTATTGATATCATTCCGGAACAAGAAACATGAGAGAATATGGAGAACATGTTCAGAAATTACTAACATTATTATGACCCCCACTTCAGTACAGTGGTTAAACTTCTGTTTAGTTGACCAGAATAGTATTTAACAGATATTATGAAGTAGAAAATACTGAAATTACTTACTCTGCTTCAAACAGTTTATAGCTTTTGCAAGACTGATTATGAAAATCTAGTGCTTTAAGGAAATGCAAGTAGTTTCAAATATGATTTGACAATGTTTTGGGGTTTTTTTATCAGGTTATCCAAAATTTCAAAGAAAAAAACTTGTCCTTTGCCTTTTTTATTTTCCATATGTATGTATTTATAGTTGCTCTGGCTTTCAAGAGAACCAATATAGATTTTATCCTAATGAAAATAAAATTATTCTTACTTGAGGGGGAGAGAAGTTACCAGTAGGAATCTAAAATAATATAGGATCATAGAATCATCTGGGTTGGAAGGGACCTCCAGAGGTCATTGAGTCCAACCCCCCTACAGTGAGCAGGGACATCCCCAACTAAACCAGGTTGCTCTGAACCCTGTCTAGCCTCACCTTGAATACCTCCAGGGACGGGGCCTCATCTACCTCCCTGGGCAACCTGTTCCAGTGTTCCACTACCCTCATGGTAAGGAACTTTTTCCTAATATCTAATCTAAATATACCCTTCTCTAGTTTAAAGCTATTTCCCCTTGTTCTTTCACTACATGCCTTTGTAAACAGGCCCTCTCCAGCTTTTTTGTAAGCTCCCTTCAGGTACTGGAAGGTCACTATCAGGTACCCCCAAAGCCTTCTCTTTTCCAGGCTGAACAATCCAACATAAGAAATTCTTTTTGTTTCATATCTGTGGAGTGTCTCAGTCATGTTAGTGGTGAGATCACTCTGTGGACCACATGCAAACATCTCTTGTCGTAAATGTCTGAGACCTACAAACAGGCAGCACTGAAGGATAGCACTGAATACCTCACACAGTCGGCAAACCAAAGTCACTTTCTTTATGCAGTAAAGTTGCATCTGGAGTAAAATTTAATGCTCGGATGAAATGCTCATCTCTCCCGCAGCAGAGTACTGATAAAAACCTTTTAACATCTTTTCAAAGTAGGCAGAATCTCTGAAGCTGGAATACACACATCTCATTTGTTTAAAGTATGAGAACACACTATTCATTCATAAACTCTGTTCCTGAACACATGAAAAGACATATGATTGTAATGATGTTGCTTCACATATTTTTATTCCTACAAAACAGTACCTTAAAGAATCATTAAAGGTCAGTGTCAGGAAATAGATCTTTACCAACAAAACTTATAGAGAATATGTAGTAGAAAAAGGTTGTCTATTCCAGTAAATCCTTTCTTTACACTTCTTTGTTTCCCATAAGTTTGTTGAGTTCTGCACAGTTAAATAAGCATATTACATGTTGAGGTTAGGCTATTTTTTTTTAATTTTAGCTGATTCAGCCTAACAGTACAAAGCAACACTAGCATAAGAGCTAAATTCACCTTATAGTTTTTGTCCTGAAAAGCAATAGGAAAGAAAGAAGAAAAGAACAACCCACCATGTTGTTTTTCTAGCATACAATAAGCAATTAGTGGTAAAAAACACTGTCTCAAGGCATTGGTAGACAGCTGCAGAGATTACACCAATTATCCAGATTTCAGGAAATACTGTTAGGGTTTCATTAACAGAATGTGGGAATACACAAAAGAATTCATTTACAAGCAAATAACGAAAAGATAAGACAACAAAGGAAATTAATGTTAATTGCTGTAAAGTAGATACATTTCTGTTAATAACTAGAAGCATAACCAATGGGACACATTGCTGGAAATATTTCACTCTGATTAGTACATGCAGTGAAGCAGATACAAGGTGATCTTACTGGTATTTATCATCTAAATTGTAAAAGTATATAATCATAAGGAACACATAAAAATCCTATTTCTCCTAGCTGCACAAACTTTAGATTTTAGCAATATTACTTCCAAGTAGAATTGGTGAGTATGACTATGAATATTTAGATCTTAGAAGTTTGTTAAATAACCAATTTGTTGTTGTGACAAGACAGTGTGCCAGTCTCAGATAATACAAATCAACATATTTTGATTGATTTTAATAACAAGTAGAATAACAGTGAGCCTGAAGGACCTTTGCAGTTTATAATGAAGACTTGGCTCATTTGTGTAGGTTAACCTTTAGTAGACTTATTTGCTGACTAGGACTCCTAAAAAGTAATAGTTACTGTTACAAGAAGCAGCCTTGATTATTCCCTATTAGTTTTATTATGCATTCTTCTGGTCTATATTTCTCTCTTTTTGTCAGAGAGTTGAAAGTCAAACCAGTTGTCAACACAAAACTCCTCTTAATGCAACCTTACAGTATTGGAAATGCCATTGTAGTTCTCTAATGGCAGGGTACATGCTGTTCAGAAAAGGCAGGCAGGGATGATAAAGAGGAGGGGGTTGCCCTGTATATGAAGAGTTCAAATGTATGCATTTTAATAGGATCTACAGGCTATGTGGAAGCTTGTGACTCAGGCCCAGGCCAATAATCAGGTGGGAGTGTATCCACCCAAACAGAGGGAAGTTGGAAAAGCCTTTTTCAAACTACTGAGGAAGTCTCCAAGTCAAAAATCCTGGTTACCGTGGGGGACTTCAACCTCCCTAACATCTGCTGGCTAAGCAGGACTGTCGAGAAAATTTCTGTATAAGATTTCTGCATATCAAAAGATGGTCAAGAATACAGGTACTCTGTGGGCCAACCAGTGCTGGTTCACAGTTGGATCTGTCGTTCACTAATAAAGAAGAACTGGTTGTGGATGTGATAACCAATGGTTGTAATATCCACGAAAGAGTGGAGTTAGATGTCCTGAAGAAAGAAAGGAATACAAGCAGCAGAAAACAGACCTTGGATTTGAGTAAAGTAGGCTTTAGTTTATTGACAGAACTGGTAGGGCAAGTCCCACTGAAGGCAGCATTGAAGGACAAAGAAAAACTGGCAGGTTTTGGGGACAGCATCATTCAGTTACAACAGCCATCCCTCTTGATAGAAAAAGGAATAGGCACTGCAAGAGACTTACATGTCAAAACAGGAAGCTTACAACAGCTGTGATGGAAAAGGAATGCATATGGGAAGTGGAAACAGAGACTGGAAAAAAAAAATATAGGAGGCCTTGCCATGCTAGGAGTGTGCTAGGCAAAACCAAAGTTCAGCAAAATTGAAACATTGCAGGTGACACCAGGAGCAAGAGGAAGAGTTTTTACTCTCACGCTAACAGTAAAAAGCTGAACAAAGAAAATGTGTTTACGCTCTGGTAGGTGAGAAGTGAAGTACCACAAGGCCTACCCTGGTACTTGTACTGCTTGACACCTCTACCAGTGACTTAGAGGAGGGAACAGAGGGTAAATACATCACATTTACAGCTGACACCAAAGAGGGGGTTGTCACCACACTTGAGAGCCAGGATGCATTCCAGGACAGGGGAAGGAAGGGGCGGACAGGACCTCATGAAATTAAGGAAACATGAGGCCAATCCCTGCCCTGGTAAGGCAAAGCTTTGCAATGGTGCAGGCTGGGATCAGCAGGAATAGGGAACAACTCTGAGGAACAGCCATGAGCTGTCCTCTTTTCCAGTGTTCATCATACACTTAAATTACAAAAAAGTTCAGAGGTGGGCACAAGATGATAGGGCTGAAGCCCCTAGCCTACATGGAGAAGCTGCAGGACTAGAGCTGTTTCAGCCAGAAGAACATCTCTGAGAGCACCCAACAGCAACCTACTAACCTACTCCAAAATCATGGGACAGGTTCTGGATAAGAATAAGAAAGAAAAAACAGCCACCTTGAGCAGCAAGTGGAACTTGCAGTGGAAGCAACAGTGGAACTGCAACATGGAGAGATTGTCCCATCTCCATTCCTTGAGTTTTCTAAGTTCTAGCTGGATATATACCTTAATAACCTGTTCTGAATTCAGTGTCAACCCCTTTTTGAGCAGAAGGTTGGACTAATGAGACCAGGTCCCTTTCATCCCAACCAATCCTCTCATTTGATAATTTTGCTCCCTTGGACCTTGGCATCTAAAGTGTAGACACGTACTTCTGCTTCTTTTGTAAGTCTTCTTAAAAAACATGCAAGTTCAAATCACTGATAATATTAAATCAAACAGCTGAGGGTGTGGGTGAACAACAACCTAAAATTTTATGTATTGAAACATCTATCAGAAAATGACAACAAAAATATTTTAATTATACTTACTACTGTGCTCTATAAATTGTTAGCAAAATTGGCTGAGGTTGTAGGTAGTACAGAATCCAGGTACTGAGTGCATGCAGCTAGCTGAACACTGTACCCACAGGTGATATTACACTGTCATTGACCTGAGATGCGTCATACCCTGTTCAGAACTGAAACTGGGTCTGCAAGATTGCATTGAAGCACCAAAGAGTGGCCAGAAAGGCCTAGGAATGCCATAAACTGAAAAAGGAAAGACATGATTCAGGACTCCTGTGAGGACAAGCATTAAGAAACATCACAAGGCCCCAAGATAGTTGCTTGTAATATAGAGAAAAAAATTGAAAGCATAAAAATGGAGCTGTCAAAATAGAAAACCAAGGATGGTATAGTAGTCAGAACAAAAGAGAAAGAAAACATCTATAAAAAAGACTAGAAAAACAATACTTTTAAAATAGGCTGGCATAAAGGCATGAAGAAAACAAAGTGCCTCTGATACAAAAAAACCCCTCATAATCATAGGATCCAATATGACTACTAAATGCTGGCAGTTTCTTCTTAATGATGTAGATGCATGTGACAATGAAGTCCTTCATATTGGGCTGGTACACATTCATCAATGGACAATAGCTGACATGAAGTATGGGAAAACTTGGCGTATATCGTGAGCAGTCAGACTTCATTTTTCCATCTTGGAACACACATATGAAGCGATATTTCTTCAAAACTATCAAATGAAAAAGTGGAAGCTGAGGAAAAAAAAAAAGAAAACAAGACAAAAAAGAAAAAAATTAAATAAGCTTTAAAATAGTTGGGCTGTCAACTCAAGATCCTGACATTTGCTCAAAAACACATTTGAGTCATTTGAAAATGTGATATTAGTGCTGTTACCACCATCAGTCTCTATCTAAAAGCCCTGCTTCCTTGGAAGCTCAAAAGTTGGGTTGCTTTTTGATAGTTTGAATTTTTTAATGCTTGTTAATTGTTTCTGAATCAGCTTTGTTATTAAACTTGCTAATTTTCAAGATGTAAGATAGTCTCAATACGTTCCAAAGTTTCCCTAGTAATTCCCACAATATTCTAGATTTCTTTAGCTTACTTAAGTAAAATGGAGTAATCCTCTAGCTAAAACTGTAAAATCTGTTTAAATGTCTTCATTTCTAAAATTTCTTTCCTTTCTTCCCAAAATGGAAATATATAAAAATATTTGCTGTTCCATAAAAATGTTTTGTAAGAATCATCTTACCAGAAATCATATTAAAACTAACAATCCAAGTAGTTGTAGCCATGCTATCTCCTATAAAAGATACTGCTGGTCTTGCTGTGTAACTGGTAACATAATCAGATAGTTAATATAATCTATAGTTTAAAATATGGTACATTTCCTGCAGACATGAACATTTTTTAAAGCACAAATTGGTAAATTTAAAACTTTAAATTATTTTGCTTGATCTCACACTCTATTTCAATTATCTAACAATGCAACATTACACTGTAACGAAATATATAAATATGTAAACATTGTTACTGAGGAATGCCCAAGCACAGCCCAGGAACAAGCACAGTGCAGAGTCCTAAATTCTCTCCTTGAGTAGTACAGAGCAGCTATCAGGCTTAGAGCCCAGTGACAATCTTGCAATGAAGGATACACAAGGCTCTGGAAGGTAATGGTGTTGAGGACAAGCAAAAGCTGGATACTTCTCACAGGAAAGGAGCCAGGATGTGCAGGTAAATGCCAGCCATACTGGTCACAGATACAGATGCTCCTAGCAGCTGTAACATAGGTCAGGCAGGGACAAGCAGGGACAGACTTTGCTAAAATGTAGTTCCCCAGGGAAAAGGGGCAGCCCAAGCTTCTGGCTTCTCATCAGCGATGAAGCCAACCTTCAACTTGTCCTACTGAGCACTTTAATGCATGCTGCTGAACCTCTGAACTCATCCCATTGAGATGCCGATGAGGGGGTAAGTACCCGAAGTGCTGACAGAATACAGGATCCTACTCAGATTTTTCACAAACATTTGAGAGGTTCTGCCAGCTTTAGTGGAGGATCTGATGTTCCTTTTCTGCCTTCTAATGTCCTTAAGCAAAGCTTTGCAACATCATTTGAACTTTCTTCAAGGGGACAGTAGGATGAATGGTTAAAATGACCTTGTTTCTTTAACTTTGGCTATGAAAGCCTCATTGAATCAGAAAAAAAAAAAAATAAAGAAAAAAAAAATAATTTCATATTTTCCAGTATGTACATCACAGGATACAACACATTTGAAAAAGTACCGACATTTTCAAGCTGAGATAAAGTCTTGTAGAACTATATGATCCAGTGGCAAATTCTACCAGACCTGTCATCTCATCTTAGACAATTCTTTTCCATGAAAAATGCAAGTTTACTTTTAAAAATGATTGACAAAAGTATCTTTTGTCCAGTACTCTTCTCCTGACAACTTGCCTGCAGTTTCAACAAATCTTATTTTATTTATGTGTAGCTATTGAACCAAGCAAAAGTGAGACATCTATGTTAGCAATAATAACAAACTGTGTAACACTAGAAAAGTATATCGTATTCAGTGAATAGAAGTGTCAGTTTTATACATAAATATCTGAAATAACATTTCTCAGTTCAAATGAAAAGATGGCAATGGCTTCTTCATTTTACTGATTATTTTAATTAATTAAATTAGTTTTGTTAACTAATTAAGAATAGCTTTCTTTTAATTTTGTTTTATAACACGTAGTTTTATTCTGGAAAATTATTTTTTCACATTTTCACGTCCAGACACAGATGATAATTAAGCATGTTCTGGTAACTCACTTTTCACAAAGATCCCATGCAGCACCTGAATTCATACATGAACCCAAATTTTCTGAGCATTTGCTGTTTGAGCTGAGGTATAGGAAACAGAGGGTCAGTTCTGATTTACATTCAAAGCCCCCACTGACCATATATGAAGATATTTATCTCTGCTTTTTTTTCATAAAAGCAGCATTTTCTTCTATTGGGAAGGAAAAAGAAATTCAGAACAATTAAAAGCTGGCTCTGAAGAGCTGACTTATTTTATGAAAAGGTTGGGTAATAATGATACTTAAAAGGAAAAAGAAAAAAAAACAACAGAACCACTAAAAAATACAATTTTTTTTTTTAAAGGGGTAGTGCAAGGCATTTAAGACCTATCTAAGGTCTACAGGTGATAACAGATGATGTCATTCATTGATCAGTTTACACCAGTTGAGGTCTGTTGGTTTCCAAACCTGCAGAAGGAAAGGTTAAGACTGTGACGATGGTTACCACGGTTTTACCTTCATTCCAGATGTTCGTCTGCCCACTGCCAAATACATCCACCCCACCACTCAAATATTGAGTTCACAAATATTTGCACTGTCATGTCATCACAACAGAGATGACACCCAAATAACAGTAATAACACAAAACTACTGTCCATGCAACATAGGCAAAGGTGACAAAATCTAATTCTTCTAGTGGTCTGTGTTTTGAGATTGGGGAAAAAATATCTTAGTGAATTACAGTATCTCACAAAGTACATCATAGTTTAAAGAGTTCGTAAACCTTGGGCACTCAGTGTATACCACCAAGCCCAAACAAAACTGATTATATTTTCATAGTATTTTCCACTAGCTTGTGCTATAGGCCACAGTTAAACCTTGTATGGCTGCATAGAGACGTGTTCTCAGCATCAAAAACTGATGTTTACACAAGATAAATTATACAATGTCTAGCATATTAACTAATTCTTTTCACAGGGATTTTGGTGCACATAAGCAACTAGTGAGTTCAACTAGTTTACGCACCTTCTTTTTTTACCCTGTTTACATAGACAAACCCTTTCTAAACAAAGAATCACAAATGTTGTATATTTGAATAATCTCCAATGTCAAACCTTTCCAGGCACAGTAGAGAACTATAAAAGTGACTGCAAACTGACAAACTGTTTAGAAGGATTTCCAGCAAGAAACCTAAGGAAACATCTGAGGGCAAAGGAGGGAAACGATCCTCAGCAGATCCTCTAGTAGTACATCATGTCGACCATTATAAGGCAAGTTTTATGATGCCAGGCAACACTAGTCAGTAGTATCTCTTTCCCTGTTTTTACTGGGGCATTGTCTAAGGAGCACAATTTATGCTTTCTAAGCTTATTATGAATTTGCTGCATTTGCTAAATATTCATAGCTAAAACGTCTATGCTTATTTTTTTCGTCTGGGAGTTCTTTTCAGATAAAATCTCAAGAGTTATTTTTACTAACTGTAGTTTGAGTTCTGATGTGATAACAGTGTAATTGTGTCACGTGTCTCAATAGACATCTTCAGAGAGAAAAAGTTTAAACTTGGAAAGCAGTACAGAATAAACAAGTAAAAAAGGAAAAATAGGCTCAAATGAAGAATAAAATGAAAGCCAGAAAATGAAATTGTTTCATTTAAGAATTGTCAAATATTCCTGTTTGCAAATGGAGAGTGAATTAAAGATACGGTGAAGTTGACAAAAAGTCTTGCTCTTACACTCACTGAAGCAAGCAACACCGTCTTTGGTTACACAAGCTACAGATGGCAAGGTTCATTGCTGTGATCCGTGGCACACTGGCAAGAATGAACATGGAAAAAACTTATTTCTGTTGCCAGCCAGAATTAATTGCACTCTCAAATTTTGACTTGCATATAGAGCAGCAGAAGAAGGAGTAGGTAATCCATTTTCTGCTCTATGTCAGTAACACTGTGGTTGAACCTTTTCCCAGAAAACTTGCTTATGTATTGCCTGGTGCCAGTTATTTCTTGACAGAATATCCACACCATACTGAAAGCCAGACTTATTGATAAAACAGAGTAAGAGCTTGAATAAAGCCAGTTCTGCTTGGTGGAAATTGTTCTTGCAAAAAACAGAGAAGGCTTCTCTTCATTTCAGAGATGTTTTTTCTCTATTTCTTTGTTTCTTTACCCTTCATAGTACCTGCCAGAAATTAGCATTTCAGGATACTCCAGAATGATCATTGTATTTTTATTTGATTATCAGAATAAATAGTTAAACCCAAAGCTGTATGTTTAAGATGGGAGTGTTTAGTTTTATAAATAACATAACTTTGTCATTTACTTCTCCCTGATCTTGAAAATATCATTGAAGAATTTATTTTTTTAATATCTGGTAAATGTGAATGTCCCCAGTGTTCTTAGTCTGTTTTAAGTGTCTTTCTTTGCAGGTCATTAAAAAAAAAAAAAAAAAAAAAAAAAAACAAGCAACACTTCACAGTTGTTCTGCTTTGAATTCAAGTATTTGTCTCTGACCTTTGCTAAAACTTTTAAAATCACAAGGAGATAAGCATGAAAGAAATCATGTGCTGTTCAAGTACTTAAAGTCCAGGGAAATGCACTGAAGTAGAAAGGGGATTAATAGAAGGAGGGTGCAGCCAAGCCACACTGTGTTAGTAGAAAAGGGATTAGTAAGCAGACTGAACCAGGAAATAACTTAGTGCTTACTTTGGGTTAGACACAGCCATAGAACATGAAGAAATAGAACAGGATCTCAGCAGAGGAGAGGTACCAGAAACAAACAGGTACAATGCAGGAAGCATTGTAGCTTCACTTGCTGGTGGCGCTGCCTTTAAAGAACAGCAAGAGAGCACAGAGGGGAGCTGCTGAGTAGAGAACAAGATAAATTAGTTAACCGCAGAGAACAAATGCAAAAAAAACGGGTTTGTGGGGAGAGAAAAGGATTCAAAAAACTGATGAGGTTTTAGCATTCTGTGTCAATGAAGTAGATCTTGCTGGCAGGTATACAACATGAATGAACATTTGGGAAGCACTCAGAAGTCAGTCAGCAATTATAGCTCTAGGTTGTTACTGTGTTTTGTGCAGCAAATGAGAGAGGAATGTTAGTATCAGTAGACAGAGTTGCTTGATTTTCATTGAATATTGAAGTGCAGGGTTTGGAGACACTTTTTGGGGTGGTAGGTGTAGCCTGGAGGTTTGTATCACTTGTTTTTCTCCTTCTTCTCTCCCTCTGTTTCTTTGCAGAGGGAGCTGAGTGTCCCATCACAGAAAAAGAGAAGTCAGCGTGTGTAGACAGCCAGCTCTCAGAAGGAGACAGTTCTGCTGGATCTGCCATCATGCAGCTCCCTGTGCTGCTGCTACTTTCCCTGCCAGCACTTCTTAGCATGGTCGACCAAGCTGAAGCTCAGTTCCCTCGTCAGTGTGCTACCGTTGAGTCACTGAGAAGCGGCATGTGTTGCCCAGACTATTTCCCTGTGTTTGGGCCAGGTACTGACCGGTGTGGTGTGTCTACGGGGAGGGGCCGGTGTGTACAGGTGACTGTGGATTCACGACCCCATGGCCCACAGTACATCCATGACGGGCGGGATGACCGTGAGCGATGGCCCATAAGCTTCTTCAACCAAACCTGCCGATGCAACGGTAACTTCTCTGGTTACAACTGTGGGTCCTGTCGCCCGGGCTGGAGTGGACCCACCTGTAGCCAAAAAATCAATATAGGTAAGAGCACCAGAAATATGACATGAAAATTGCCTCTTGGCTGTGCTTGCTTCTAAATGTACTTAGTATATTTTGTTTATTTAAAGTAAAAAATGCTTCATATGTACATTGCCATAGGGGTTACTAAGGCAGCTGCTAGATGAGTTGTTTAGCTTCTGTACCAAGAGCCTACACTTACTACCCAATAAAAAGAAGAAATAAAACATGTAGTCAGTGCAGGATTAGGACCAGTTCTATTAAAGAATAGAACATCTAAGATGAAAATATTGTATTCTTTGGAATTACTTAAAACAATGTATATAGACATATGTGTGTGTGAGTATGTTTGTGACTAATACATATCTAGATATCACTTTTAACATCTGGTGACTGCTCTAAGTGTGATAGAAGTTCTTTTGATTCAAAATCCCTTAATACATTTCTAAATTTTGTATGTGGCCTTGTAAATTTTTTCTTACCTAGCTGCTGTCAATGTCTTTAAAATCNAAATATTTTTAATTTATTTATATTATTTTCTAACATTTTCTGAAGTGGTTATGAAATCCATGTGGGACTGAAAAGAATCTTGAATATTGTAGGTAAATTAAAAAAAAAACCAACAAAACAAACCCAAAAAACCCAACTAACCCTAACCCAAGCAAGCTTGGGGACAGACCCTTGTTCTCAAGTCAAAACAAGATTTTGAACAAGATTTTAGTTTTTATTAGTTCAAGTTTAAAGGTGTTATTGAAATCCTGTAAAATCTATAATCCCTCAAATGAATGATGGGTTTTGTTGCCGTAAGAAACAGCAGGTCTCTAGAACTGCTGGTCTATTTTCACCAGACAGGAAAGCCTTTATGAATGTGAGTGCCTATTCCAGTAAGGGTTAACGAAGGATGACTTACCAATTCCAAATCAGATTGCTCAAAAACAACTTACTGAGGGTTGTGGAGAAGATTTTGGAAATTTATTCATCCTTTGAGCTCCATTACACAAACTAGAAAGCAGAAAATGATGACTTACTAATTGGATTTGCAAAGTTAGGTTGTACTCTAGTGCTCTGACCTGTTCACATTAACAAGGATGAGAACTCTGAAAAATGAGCAGGGAATACATGTTAACACACATAAACTTAGCAAACAAATCTATAGATAGGCACAAAGTAGCTTTAGCTGATTTTCTAGTGTATACAAGAGTACTTTTTAGTTTTCTCACATTAAATCTTTTACTACTCAGTAAAATATTAAGCAAATCAGATTTATCATACTTAACAACATGAGTTTAAACAGGGGAAATTAGTATCTTATTATGCTTTAAGTTTCCACATGGAGTTCACTTCTTTTGTTCATCCATAGAGCTGGCCCCAGCTGCTCAGACTTAAAAATAATTATTGGATTATTGTTGACATATCCATATATAACAGTTATAAAATGCTGTTTGGTGCCTTCATATCGTCTAAATTCATGCTTAACTTTAATGATAGACACAAATTTTTATTGTGAATCAGGCACATATTTTGAAAAATTAAAAGTTAAGATTTCTATATAAATCAAAATTAGGTGACGATTTTTAGGGCACTACTTAAAATCAAAAACAAACAAAAAACCCAACGTTTCATGACCTGGGCTAGCATATCAGTTCCATTCTGCAAAACAGAAAAGCGTGTTTCAGGATATAGACTCCATGGATAAAATTCATGCTTTATGACAATACTTCTATAAACTTTAATGAAGCAAAAACATACCTCATTGAATCAACTTCGTATAGTGAAGTATAATTCACTGCTTTTCTTCATCTTGATTCATGCTGAACACCTATTGCTTTTTATATCAACATCGTTTATCAGTAATTCGGACAATTATGGATTTTACAGAGATTTTTTTATAATGAAAATAAGTGCATCTTAGAGAATATCTGTGAGGATTTCTACCCACATCTTACTGTACACTTAATCCGAAATCTCAGTCCAGATGAAAGAGTGGTGGACTAGGAAGTGGTGATGCGTACTCTGTTCCTTTTGCTGGTATACTGCTATTTCAACAAGTTAATTTTCTTTCTTGTTTTACTGTCTATATGTGGCCAATTATATTTTTTAATTGTTTTGAGATACGCTGCGAAAAATTACTAATGTATGGCAGTTGCTAATAATAGCAAGTAATGACACTAAAGAAAAGCTGTATGAAATTAATAGTTCACAATTCACTGGTCAGTATGCTATTTTTCCTACAAAGGTTCAAATATAAACGATGTACTTCACTAAAATGTCAAGTGGTAGATCTTCTGTTTATTACATATTGCTATGTAGTATTCTTCTCTGGTAAAATAATATCATAGGAAACCTTAAGTACATTAGATGTAGTCCTGAAACGTTTGTGTGACTGTCTTGGCCTTTTCTCTGACAGCTTATATTATCTGTAATAATACTTCTAAAACCATTAACATAACAAGATTTTGGGCTTTATTTTTATTCATCGTAACCTTTCTGATATTAAACAGCAATTTTAATTGTGCTTTGTACTCTCTGAATTGCCCCAATAAAGAATGGATGCGTGTATGAAGAAAAAGCAACTTGCTTGGAATAATTAGGAGCAAAATGAATAGTCCTGTGAGATCAGACTTGAGTGTCTATTACTTTGGTAACTTGCTTCTTCTGAATCCTCACAGTTAGGAGGAATCTTTTGGATCTCAGTGCAGAAGAAAGAAGGCGTTTTGTGAATGCTTTACACCAAGCCAAGGTGACAATCCATCCTGACATTGTTATTGCCATTAGAAGACGTGAGGAAATATTTGGACCAGATGGCAACACACCACAGTTCGAGAATATCTCCATTTATAACTACTTTGTGTGGTCTCATTATTATTCTGTCAGAAAGACTTTCCTTGGTGCAGGGCAACAGAGTTTTGGAGGAATTGATTTCTCTCATGAGGGGCCAGCTTTTGTCACGTGGCATAGGTACCACCTACTACAGCTTGAAAGAGACATGCAGGTAAAGTTTGCATTAAAGGTGAGCCATGCATTCATGTTGTGCTTTGTACAGTTTAAGAACGTGTCTGTGTATTCCAATAGACAAAATTATAGCAGGTCTTTCTGCATCTTCAAACAACTCTGTTACTTTCAGTAACACTTTAGGTATACTGAACCTAATAGCACTTGGGCTTTATGCTATCCTTGTTATAGAGATGCTAAAAATAATATCTAGATGAGATTCATTGAAAACATAAGTGCCAAATTAAAATGCCCTGTAAAAAATAGATACAAATTCTAGATATATCCATAGAAGACATATGACTGAACTAACAAAATTTATTGTTTGTTATTTTTCGTATCAAAGCTCTGATTCTTGACTAAATTAGATTAATCAAAGCACAAGAAATACTAAAGTATTACAGAAATTACTTGGGGATTCAGAATCACCGTTTCTCAGTATAATGAGTGTAGCTGGTTAGAGAAATTAGTGTTTTGTTCTTTTGTTTCCCTTTCATTGTGCAGACATTCCCATAAAAGAAATATATTATTTTATGGGCTGTCACCTTTCTTGAAGAAGAGAGAAATAAGTTTCAATGTCAGGATTAAATGTTCTTTGAAATCACTTCAAGTGTTTTCTCTAGCTACAATGGCTCTGCATCAGGCCAAGCCACAAACTCCCTTCGAAAACTCACATTTGACATCACTGGTATTTCATTTTGTGGAAGCCCTGAGAAGTTCTAGCTCTTGGTGATTTAATATATATTGCTATTTGTGTTAGCAAACTAGATCATTAGTTAAGCTAGTTTGGCTGGCTAACACATCCTGGTATATAAATATTGGAAGCCAGGATACACTCCAGAACTGTTCAAATGCAACCCATACCAGAACTGAACAATGATAATCTGAAGGGCTGGTATCCCTTTTCCTTACTTTTCTACCTGCTCAGTCATTTCACAATTGGCTTAGTTATTCTGTGTGCTACAGACACTGCTGTTGTTGACAGGTCACTAAAAATATTTGGGAAAATGGGATATCAGTATTAAAGTGATGTTTCTTACTTCACAATATGGTTTCATGGAAGAGATACTGTCTTAATAATGAGGGAGATCCATGACTCAGTTCAATAGTCCAACTATATTCTGTTGAACAAAAACATCAATGTGAAAAACTAGTAAAGCATTTACACAGCTTTCATACATTTTCCATAGATTTCCTCTCCTTCACAAGGCAGGACTCTGCCTTTTACTAAGAAATACTTCACTAGTTGGGTTTTTTAACATTCTTCTTGTATAAAATATTATAGCTGTCTAGGGTACACATGTATTAACACCATATTTACATGGTTTAGAACATGCTGCAGGACCCCACTTTTGGACTGCCCTACTGGAACTTTGCAACAGGACAAAACACCTGTGATATCTGCTCAGATGACTTGATGGGAGCCAGAAGCAATTTTGATGTCTCTCTTATCAGCCAGAACTCAATCTTCTCTCAGTGGCGAGTGATATGTGAAAATGTAGACGACTATGAAACTTTGGGAACCATCTGTAACAGTAAGTATGACTGCTGGAAGACATTTGTGTAGAAAATCATTTTAATAATAAAGAAATTTAATAATTTACATCATAATGGCTTTTCCCAGATAAAAAGTCTTAAAGGGGGTTTTGAATATTCCTAATTCAAGTTTCTGATTCATTTTCAATTCATCAGTCTTCTGAGGTATTACATGCTTATCTGTCTTGCACTGAGGCACCAGCTCAAAGATTGATCACAAACTCGTAGCAGAGGAAGATATAAATGCTTTGATTCCTTTTTCAGTATCTGTTAATTTCCTGGGGCATAAATAATTATATTTGGTGGTGTCATTTCTTAACTGAAGCTTAAGTTTTCTTCTGGCCGCTCCGTTTATCACCTTCATGACATTCTACTCCTAAAACAACAACATCTAACAAAACCCTGAGTTAACAATGTGGAGCTTGTTTTGAATGTGAAAGATACTGAATCCTAATAGATCTACCTCAGCTACAAGAGCTAAAAAATCCCAGCAATAATCTCATATATTCATTCCTTCAAGCCACAACTCAGCATCTTGACTTAAAGAGGAGAAAAAAGTATAGAAATATCCCACTTAACTGGGGCAATTACCTATGTAATCAGCTGTAGTCCTTTCCCCAACTACTCTGTCAGGACACCCTCAAAACCTTTGTCCTAGGTCTTCGGGAAAAAAAAAAACACCATTAAATATCTATAGAAAACATTCCCAAAGCACTTACAGAGCCACAGATTTCAGAAAGAGGCTGAGAACTCCTGCTGAGAAAGATCCAGCATACAGGACTCCATGAAGATTCAGACTCTTTGTCTGACATGAGGAACTGACCTATTCATTTAGTTTGGTTTTTTATGAGGAACTTTTTTTTTTCCTCATGGTTCAGTTATTAGAAGTATGCATTTTGTGGCCTACTGGTTTGCTCCAGTAGTTTCCTCTCACTCCACCCCAGGCACTGAGGGTGGCCCCATCCGAAGAAATCCAGCTGGAAATGTTGCACGACCTATGGTACAGCGTCTCCCAGAGCCTGAGGATGTTGCTCAGTGTTTGGAAGTTGGCGTATTTGACACTCCTCCTTTCTACTCCAATTCAACAGACAGTTTCCGTAACACAGTAGAAGGTAAGTGTGGCAAGTAAAAGGACCAAGTACAACTATAAATAAGTCAAGGGAGTAAGCTTGCCATTTTTCCTGTTGGAAGTATGAGCATGGAGACAGTCTACAGGACACTAAAAATTGTTGTTCTTAGCATTAAGTATTAGCTTAGTATTAAGTGGAAATAAGATCTACATAAATTACTTTATAGCTTATGTCAGTTCTTCAAATGCATAAAAGCCTCGAAAGTTTGTCACTGGCATACTAAGTAAAAAATCAGGTCCTTGCAACCTAGTAATAGGTTACTGGTGCTGAAAATACACAGCCTTTGCCTGCAGATTGGTGCAGCTACATCCTTAAATGAGAAAAACAAGTGCTTATAGCAGTTACTCTTGTATCTGAATTAAAACAAACAAGAGAAAACAAAAGGAACTGTAAGACTTCATCATCATCATGGCTAGGCTTCGCGAACAAAGATTTGGGAAGGGCTCTACCCACGTTTGTTGCACACGCGTTGGTGGCTAAAAAGGCCAACACGAGATAGGCATGTACGGTTGCAAAAGACACAGCAGAAAGACTCCTTAGATGGTGTGTTCTGCAAGGCACAATTCTTTCTGCACTGTCTTTTCTCCTCAAGGGAGATCCTGCATGCTTTCTCAAAAGCATCTGCAGCATTATAGATGGTGTGTCTCCAGGCCTCCCGCTTGGAGGCCAGAGTAGACCAGTTATGATGATCAATGTGGCCAAGGCTGAGATGTTGTTTCAGAGAGTCCTTGTATCTTCTCATTGGAGCTCCTCTATTGCGGCAGCTGGTGGCAAGTTCACCATAAAGCAAGATCTTAGGGAGGCGGTGGTCCTTCATCCTTGAGACGTGCCCTGCCCATCGCAACTGTGTTCTCAGTAACATGGCCTCAATACTTGTGACTGCTGCTTGTTCCAGAACAGATGTATTGGTCACATAATCTGACCAGTGGATGTTGAGGATTGTGCGGAGACAGCGTTGATGGAAGCGTTCTAGGAGACGCAGGTGGTGGCGGTAGATGACCCATGAATCTGATCCGTACAAGAGAGTAGACAGCACTATGGCTCTGTAAACTCTGATCTTTGTACTTTTCTTCAGGTGTTTATTTTGCCAAACTCTTTTATGAAGCTTTCCAAAAGCACTATATGCCTTTGCTAGCCTGTTGTCTATCTCTCCGTCAATCTTGCCATCCGAGGAGATGAGGCTACCTAGGTAATTAAACTGCTGAACTGATTCGAGCTCTGATTCGCCAATGGTGATATGGGGATGACGGAAGACTTCCTGAGGTGCCGGTTGATAGAGAACTTCTGTCTTCTTTAAGCTGACTTCTAGCCCAAAGAGCTCAGCAGAGTCTGCAAAGCAGGATGTTAAACGTTGCAGAGCTGCTTCTGTGTGTGCAACAAGGGCAGCATCATCAGCATAGAGCAGCTCCCGCACAAGATGATTTAAGGTCTTAGTGTGGGCCTTCAGTCTCCTTAGATTGACTAGGCTTCCATCAGTATGGTATCGGATGTAGATACCGTCCTGATCATCAAGGTCTGCTGTGGCCCTTTGGAGCATCATGCTGAAAAAGATTGTGAATAGGGTTGGTGCTAGCACGTAGCCTTGTTTCACACTATTAGTTATCAGAAAGGGCTCAGAAAGTCAGATAAGACTTCATAGTACATAATGAAATGGTATTGAATAATAATTGAGATCTAGGTACAAGATTTACCGCTAGACACATTAGGTCTCTTTGGGACATATAACTCTGTTCTTCTGTAAGCACTACACATTAAAAAATAAATTTTCAGTCACTGGCATCTGAACATATTTCCCCAACACAGAAACCAGCCTAAAGATGTGATTCTTGCTGTTCAGTCAGTATCCTGCCAACTGCTTCTGCACTTTAATAATTCAGACTCTTTAACAGGAAAGACTAGGATTCATGAGCAACAGTTCCGTTCCCTCTCATAGATCCTTTGGCTCTTTTGAAGAGGCATAATTCCTACAGTGGGGAATTTTCTTTCTCTTGGAGAACAGAGCCAAGAATCTGTGACAAACTTCTGAATACATATGGAAGTTTTGGATGCTTACCATGTTTGACAAATGGGCTATCAACATCTAGATATCTAAACATTACTTTAGCCTGTTAAATGTTCCACTTTCTGGAAATTTTGGTCAAAGCTTGAAAACAGGAGAAGTTTTCAGGATGCCTCAGATTCTTGCATCTGATGTGAGTGTTATAAGGTGTTGGGCATTTACGGAGTTACATAGGTTTTCTTCACTGAAAAAATAGAGCCATGTAAAGCTTTCTGAGATGTTTTCACAGCATGTGTGGAAATGATATGGGTAAACATAACAGATTGCTCATTAGGATATATGGAAATATATACACACTTAAGTTTGCAGTCAAAAAAAATCATATGCAACGATTTTAGTTGTGCTGAAAGATATGTAAATCCCAAATATATACCTTTATTTCAATGACAAGATGTGGTTTATTTTGGCCATCTTGTATTAGGTCTCAGCTACCTTGCGCCCACATTCTCAGCATTCTTTTGTAAATGCTGTTTTAATCTGAAAATTATGCAAGCTAGGGACATTTCTCAAATGCCATTAGGTAGAGAATTAGTTATTTATGTTAAGTAAGGCAATGCAACAATACACCCTTTCAGAGAAAAAAGTATCCAGCTGGGACTGCAGATTCCAAACAAAATCTTCACTGGGATTTTTTGTGTTCTTCTTTGTTTTCCTATTCAGGGTACAGTGATCCTTCAGGGAAATATGACCCAGCAGTTCGAAGTCTTCACAACTTGGCTCATCTATTTTTGAATGGGACAGGAGGGCAAACTCATTTATCACCAAATGATCCCATTTTTGTCCTCCTACACACATTTACAGATGCTGTTTTTGATGAGTGGCTGAGAAGGTATTCTGCAGGTAAGCTGTGCTCATGGACAGGGGCAAGCTAGGTAGTTGTTAGCCACATCTTTGTAGCCACATCAGCTAAACTGTTTCTTGTGGGATTGTAAGATGCCCCCAATCTTAGGAGAGCAAACTGGAATTTAGTTAACATAGCTAATAAAGGCAGGGTAATAACAAACAAGTTCTGTTCCTCGCTCCACTTATATCCATTTCCAAATCATTGTCTTTGAAGGAACCTGGCCAGAGGTACCATGCACAATCCAGGAAAACAAAATCCAGAAAATACATTATCTCCATAGGGCAAACACAGTGTAATCATGGAAGGTCCAAATACTTCAGTCACTGTAAATGTCTGTTTCTTCTTGTCAAAAAAAGAACAGATGTCATGCACAACCTCAGGATTTATACTGACCACCTTTGTAATTTCTATCAACATCCTGTAGCCATTTCCATACTCTTCCAAAGGATGGTCAGTGTTGCTGGTCTTGCTTCTTTAACTCCGAAAAGAAAAGAGAAAATGAATAAGGGAGGAATTGAAGGAGAGACAGCAAAAGGAAAGATAGAAGGAAGGAACTGCAAGGAAGGAAGATAAAAAAGAAATAAAGAAGGAAGGAGATTGGCATTAGTGAACTGTGGGGAAAATTCTATGTAACCCTAATGTCTGTGCATTAATTTGCACAAAACAAATGCAACTGTATTCCTCTTAGCACAATCCAGCCCCCTTTTCCTTCCTCTACAGAAGACAGCTGCTGCTGCACAACTGAGACTTCTTTGCACACATTACCTCATGCGTTTTTCCCTTGTCAACTATCAGAGAGCAATTGTATCCCCTTGTGGTACTTAAATGACCTATCACAAGCTTTTGCTTACCAAAGTGGATATTTTTTTCTTATTTACTTTTGCTTCAGCTGACTTTCTTCTGATTTACTATAACATTGCAAAATATTCCACTGGGGTTCATATCAGCTGTCCTCAAGAACCACATGTGAGCACTTTCATCACTGTTACAATCTGACAAAGCTAGACTGTAGCAAAAAGGTTTTCCAAGTCCTTCATAGATACCTATTTCTCCTTTTCCATGCAAGGAGAAATGAAAAGCCCAAAAAGGGTAAGAATTCTAAAAATTTACTGGTGGTTTCTTTTCAAAAATAAAGTTATCATTAGCTGTCTTGCTTTTGGACAGAGAAGAGCATTCTGGTCTGGATCTGTCACACTGGAAAACCAACCCCCCTAGACTAACTGATGTTAGGACTGAAAAAAAAAAAGGGACTCAAAACCCATCATTGTTGGAAAAGAACAATGAAGTAGTGCAAATTATTTTGATTTTATTTACAGAAGTGTGATTTGACTTTCAAATTTAGATATCTCAACATATCCTCTGGAGAATGCCCCTATTGGACATAACCGACAGTACAATATGGTGCCTTTCTGGCCTCCAGTTACCAATAATGAAATGTTTGTTACTGCACCAGAAAACCTGGGATACAGCTATGATGTCGAATGGCCAGGTAAACTGTACAACCTAGATGTTTCCTCTTTTTTTCTCATCATGTCTTTTTCCCTTTAAGTTTACACATTCTATGACAAAGTTGCTTCAAATTTCACAAACAATATTTCATACCTTTGTAAAAGTCTATTTCTCTTTTTCTGCCCAGCTTTCAATATCAATTTTGTTTGGGATTTAATGCCTCTAAATAGCTGATTATAGATTGTTCCTGCACAAAGCTCCCACTATCCACTTCAACTTTTGGAGGTGTTCTCTTTTGGATCTAAACCTTGCAGAAGGTCCTTATTCCTATATCATATGCCTTCATTAAATCACTACAGAGAACGCAAATCCCTCACAAACCAGATAGCAGAAGAAAGGTCTGGGACTTTAGAGTGTAACAAAGGAGACATTGTGTATTTTGGAACAAATATTAACTACCAAAATTTAAACTAGTTCTACTTCATGATTCATTGAATGATGACAGATACTGAGTTTTGGATTGTCCTTCTGATGTTTATCCATACTCTTGACATTTACTTTTAATGACTTTTCCTTTTGCCTTCCTTCCCGTAGGTCGAGCTCTCCATGTCACAGAGATGATAACTATTGCAATAGTGACTGCACTGGTTCTTGTTGCAATTATCTTTGCTACTGCTGCATGTATTGTACGTGTCAGGAAAAATAAGGATGAGTTGCATCAGCCTCTTCTTACTGACCAGTATCAGCACTATTCAGATGATTATGATGGTATACCAACACCAAGCCAGTCTGTTGTTTAAAGAGATGGCACTTTTTGCATGTTACTGAAACTGTTTGTTTTGCTGTATTTTATAAATGATGGTCATCCATCTGCTTTAAAAATAAAGAGCATGAACTGTAAGCTGTTTTCATTTATTTACTTTAGGCTTCACCTTCTCTTTCATCATACCTAGGCATTAACAATTCACCCCTGCAATGCTAAGTCTGTGTTGATTTTAATAGAACTCCATTAACTCTTAAGGGTTCAACTGCAAGCCATTTTTATGTTTATTTCTTAACAATCTGGTAACATTTAGTTAGCTTACCAACAGCCAGTGTCATCTGATTTTACATAGCCTTTACACCCGGACTTCTTTTGTGAGACACTTTTGTGAAAATGTCAAGTCTACAATGGGACAGATGCAAAATCCAAAATATAAGTAGATACCTTGGATAGGTAAGCAAAAATCTGTTTCGAAATAGTCAGTGTGCCAGGGAATTCTGTGGGGAATAGCACATCTGAAATTCAACTTGCTCCATAGAATATAGTTTTGATCTTATTCTTGTTTTTAGGTGGATCTATGAAAGAGATTCACTACTGAGAAGCTACTCTAGCATTTGAGCAGTTCTTATGTGTGTTCAAGCACAGCTGCCCAAAGAGAACATCTATTTGAAATAGCCAGCAGCAGCCTTCATTTTATTTTTATTTTTAGTTGTCACTCTCTCACTCCCTTTCTTTCTCCCACTATATCCATAGCAGGGCATTCTTCCCAGCAATGAGACACTTTGCTTCAGTTCTCTTCTGTGGGAATTTAAACCTGCATTTATTGTACTTTGAGAGAAGGCCCTAGACAATAGGCTGTAGAATAGACTTGGAAAAACAGCCTTGTGCAAATACTGTTCAATATATTCAACGTGAACCAGTAGGAGAGTAACAAACTGACACCTGCCTTTACAGTCTAAGGTAGGACCTGAGGTACCTGGCTTCAAGACTAATCTCCTCTCACCATAACTGAGTGCCAACAAATCATCTGATTGCCTTCCTATGATGGCATATTGAATCTAACTTAGGAGTCATTAGCTGACATACAGAGGTGATCCTGTGTTCAGACTACTGAATCCCGTACCAAGTACTCAACCCTCTAATTGACAGACTATGAAGTCTACCAGTCTCTTGTTCTCTACCTGACCTAGCTTCAATAGATAGGGCAAGTAATTTGGACTAAGCTCCTTCAGTCTAAGACAGCTCTTCTAGACATTCAGTTATTAGAAAAAAGCAAGGGTCATGCCTCTATGTGCTGTGTTAACCTCAGTGGTTTCAGTGAGTAACAGGTGTGCTCAGAGCATACTTACTCATTTACAAATAGAGATGTAATTTGCAGATTGAGAATGATGTAAATTGGAAGAATGCATGTGGAGGACAGGAGGTGATTTGAAACAGCTAGCATGGCCTCACAAGGGGCAAGTCCTGCGTAATGGCCTTCTATATTGGAATGTCTACAACAGTGGACAATGGAAGAGCTATGGATGTCATCTATCTGGACTTTAGTAAGGCCTTTGACACGGTCCTCGTAATGCAAAATATATGTCCTGAGCTGGAAAGGAACCACAAAGATCATCGAGTCCAGCTCCTGTTGATGCACAGGACAACCAAAAAAGTCACACCATGCGTCTGAGGGCCTAGTCCAAGTGCTTCTTGAATTCTGTCAGGCTTGTCACTGTGACTATTTTCCTGGGGAGGCTGTTCCAGTGCTTCACCACCCTCTGGGTGAAGAAACGTTTTCTGATATCCAGCTTAAACATATCCTGGCACAGCTTTACGCTGTTCCTTCAGGTCCTGTCACTGATCACCAGAGAGAGGAGATCAGCTCCTGCTCCTCCACTTCCTCTCATGAGGAAGCTATAGACTGTGATGAGGTCTCCCCTCATTCTTCTCTTGGCTGAACAAAACAAGTGACTTCAGCTGTTCCTCATACAGCTCCCCTCTAGAACCTTCATCGTCTTTGTGGCACTCCTTTGGACACTTTCCAACAGCTCTATGTCCTTCTTATGTTGTGGTGCCCAGAACTGCACACAATAATTGAGGTGAAGCCACTCCATCTCAGAGTGGAGAGCTAAGGATTTGATGAGTGGACTGTTTGGAATTGGTTAGATGGCCTCATCAAGAAGGTAGCGGTCAATGGCTTGATGTCCAGATGGAGATTGGTGACAAATGGTGTTTCTCAGGAGTCTGTACTCAGATCAGTACTGTTTATTATACCCATAAAAGACATAGATAGCAGGGTTGAGCGCATCTTTGGCAAGTTTGCAGGTGACTGGTGCAGCGTACACACTTGAGGGACAGGATGGCATTTGGAGGGACTTGGACAAACTTGAGAAGTGGGCCTGTGTGAACTTTCATGAGGTTTAACAAGATCAAGTGCAAGGTCATAGAATCATAGATTTTTAGAGCTGAAGGCACATTAAAGATAATCTAGTTCCTGCTGCCTGGCAGGGACACTTTCCACTAGATTAGGTTGCCCAGAGACCCGTCTGGCCTTGCCTTAAAAGCATCCAGGTATGGGACTTCCACAACCTCTCTGGCCAATCTGTTCCACTGTCTCACCACCCTAACACTGAAAAACTTCCTCCTAATATCTAGTTTAAATCTACCCTCCTCTAGTTTTCATCCATTCTCCCTAGTCTTATCACTACCTGACATCCTAAAAAGTTCCTCACTAGCGTTCTTGTAGGCCCCCTTCAGATACTGAAAGGCCATAAGAAGGTCTCCTCGGAGCCTTCTCTTCTCCAGACTGAACAACCCCAATTCTCTCAGTCTGGTCTCTGTATCTGGGCTGGGGCAACCTCTATTATCAACACTGATTGAGGGATAAAGGGATTGAGAACAGCCCTACACAGAAGGACTTCAGGGTACTGGTGGATGAAAAGCTGGACATAAGCCAACAAAGTGCTCTAAGAGCACAGAAGGCCAACTGTATCCTGGGTTGCATCAAAAGGAGCCTAGGCAGCAGGTTGAGGGAGGTGATTTGCTCCCTCTACCCTGCCCTAGGGAGACCCCGCCTGAACAAGCGCAAGGTCCTACACCTGGGTTGGGGCAATCCTAAGCACCGATACAGGCTGGGCAAGGACTGGCTTGAGAGAAGCCCTGCAGAAAGAGACTTAGAGTGTTGGTGGATGAGAAGCTCAACGTGAGCCACCAGTGTGTGCTTGCAGCCTAGAAGGCCAACTGTATCCTAGGCTGCATCAAGAGAAGTGTGGCCAGCAGGTCGAGGGAGGTGATTCTCCCCCTCTACTCTGCACTCATGAGACCCCACCTGGAATACTGCATCCAGTTCTGGAGTCCCTATTATAAGAGGGATATGGGGGTGCTGGAGCAAGTCCAGAGAAGGGCCAAGAGAATGATCAGAGGACTGGAGCACCTCTCCTATGAGGACAGACTGGAAGAGTTGGGATTGTTCAGTCTGCAGAGAAGAAGGTTCCGAGGGGACCTTATTGTAGTCTTCCAGTATCTGAAGGGGGCCTACAAGAAAGCTGGGGAGGAACTTTTTAGGAGGTCAGACAGTGATAGAACCAGGGGAAATGGGTGTAAGCTAGAGAAGGGTAGATTTAGGCTGGATATTAGGAAGAAGTTCTTCACTATGAGGGTGGTTAGGCAGTGGAACAGGTTTCCCAGAGAGGTTGTGGAAGCCTCATCCCTGGAAGCTTTTAAGGCCAGACTTGATGGGGCCCTGGGTAACCTGATCTAGTGGATGGTGTCCCTGCCAGGCAGGGGAGTTGGATCTGGATGATCTTCGAGGTCCTTTCCAACTCTGACTATCCTATGATCCTATGATCCAGCTCTGCAGTCCTTAGCACAGGAATGACATGAATGTGTTGGAACATGTCTAGAGGAGGCTCACAAAAATGATGAGGGGGATAGAACACCTCTCCTATGAAGAAAGGCTGAGAGAGTTCAGGTTGTTCAGCCTGTATAAGAGGAGGCTCCAGGGAGTTCTTATTGAGGCCTTTCAATATTTGAAGGGGGTCTGTAAGAAAGATGGAGACATCTATTTAGCAGGGCCTGTTGTGATAAGACAAGGGGAGATTTAGACTGGATATATCAATAAATTTTTCACAATCAGGGTGGTGAAACACTGGAACAGGCTGGCCAGAAATGTAATAGAAGTTCCATCCCTCAAAACACTCAAGGATGTGTTGGTCAAGGCTGTCTGAGCAACCTGACCTAGTTAACAGTACTTCTTGCAAGAGGGTTTGAACAAATGACTTTTAAAGGTCCCTTCCAACCCAAAGCATTCTGTGAGTATTCTGAGTGCTCTCTGCTAGATGAATGGAATACTGGCTATCATCTTAAGCCACCTTACTAAGCATGGGGTATGGATAGCAACAAAAATTTACTTGTGTAACTGATATTTTGGAACAAAACTTTCAACTGTGGCACCCACAGCACAAAAGTAAATTAGACAAAGACCTTTGGGTGGTCCTTTTTCTTTTACTTACAGTATAGCCAATCAGTATTTCAGGTACACAAGCAGCAGCTTGAATTTTAACTTAAAAGCCTATTTCTGCCATTCTTGCTTGCACTGAGCAGAAATTTAACAAGACATCCACTTCAGTGATTTCAGTGGATTAAAGTAGGTTGATCCAATGTACTTTGGATTGGGGTCAAGAGACCTGGACTTTATTCTTAGCTGTATTACTGACCTCCTGAATGTTCTTAGCTAGAGTATTTTTACCTCTGTGGCTTATTTGGCTCATTTATAAAATGAAGATAATAGAGCTTCGTTTGTAAAGTTTTTTTGCTTCATTGGTTGAAAAGAAGCATCTAGAAGCTTAACAGTAGAAGGAAAAGAGTATGGCAAAATTAGATCTTGTGAAGAAGACTTCAGTCATTAAAGCCGTTCAATCCTTAAAGCAAAAGCATACATTTACATTTTAAGCAGGCCATAAGTCTTGTGGGTCAGAGAACGAGGAGACCTGCCTGATAGTTACAGCTGTAGGGAATATTTTAGCAGACCAAGGACATGAGAGCCTGTTTGCTCAACCCAGCCCACGATCCTGAGGGCTATGTCCTTGAAGATAGGGAAAAATAGTAAGGCTGTAAACAGGACAAGCTGGAGATAGGCAAGGTATGCTAACTGTAGAACCCAGGGGGGCGTTATTGTAACAGTGTGTTTGTATGGATGTGAATGTAACCAATTATGTTAGTAACAAAGTGTGTGAACAAGTTAGTTTAGCCTATAGTAGCTTTGCTTTACCCGTGTGAACCCTGTAAGACCCTATATAAAGTGCTGTAATGTAAACAATAAACGAAGTTCACTCTTACCTCTATGAGGACTCTGTGAATATTCGGAACGGATCTTCCTACTTACAGCTGCCTCACATATATGAAGGAAACAATGTAGATTTTTATAGGGGACTTAAAAAGAAAATGAAAAGAAAGTACAGGAGAGGGAAGGACGGTGGAGAACTGTGTGTGTGATCCTTCCTTGTAGTAATTTGAGCTATGTCTGAGTGAGGAAGAAAAATCCCTCCCATCCTTTGAAGCTGCTCAGTGTTTCTTCCTGTGCTAGTCAGGTGGCAAGAAAGAGGTCTAGGCTTGAAATCTGAAATCGCCAGCATACAAGAAAATTAATAATCATAAATAAACAACAGAAAACTGTGTGATAACTGTAGGTTTTCCCTTGTTTTAAGGAGGCATGAACAGGTAGCAGAAGCCACATGGAGAAGAGAGGAAGTGAAAAGCCAAAAAACCCCAAACTAACTGAGAAGTCCTAGGTGCAGTAATAATGAACAGTATCATGTCACATCTTCCTGTCACTTTTCCTCCCTGTTCTTCTCATGAAGGCTTATTCATAGAAGGGTTGTACAATGTAGCTGTAAAGGATATCTGGAATTGGTGAGAAAATAGAGTTAAGAACATGTTGAACTGATGAACATACAGAGAAGAACTTTGACATAAGTGGCAAAGGGGTGCTACCACTATGGAAAAAATAAAACCTCTAACAAAAAAAAGTTTCTAAAAAATATCTCTAAAGCATTGTCAGACAGAAACTCTCATAAAGATTAGAACTGTGTTATTTATGTCAAATATGAAGACCGGTGAATAAATATTGATAATGATACTAAAGGGACCAAAATCCATTGATTTCATTTGTGCTTGGCTCTTTTGCAAAAATATTTTTTGGCCTGATGAAATATCATATTGATTTATTTTGACCTAGATTGCTGTGACTGTATCACAATAACTGACTAACTAACTAACTAAAATTATTTTTAGGCCTCTTATGAATCCCCTACAGCTGAGGATGTTAATGATTTTAAATGCTTATTTTCTTTCCTAGATCACAGAATCACACAGAATCACAGAATATTAGGAGTTGGAAGGAACCTCAAAAGATCATGTAGTCCAACCCCCCTGCCACAGCAGCATTTCCTAGACCAGCTCACATAGAAGCGCGTCCAGATGGGTTTTGAATGTCTCCAGAGAAGGAGACTCCACAACCTCTCTGGGCAGTCTGTTCCAGTGCTCTGGCACCTGAACTGGGAAAAAAATTCCTACGTCTATTCACACGGAATCTCCTATGCTTCAGCTTACAACCATTGACTCTTGTCCTGTCACTAGGCTTCACTGAGAAGAGCCTGATCCCATCCTCCCAATGCACACCCTTCACATATTTAAAACCATACTTAAGGTCACTCCTTAGTCTCCTCCAAGCTCA
>VWZX01002154.1:81586-121310 GCA_013399015.1 Galbula dea | reverse complement strand
GTACTCTTGCTGAGGAGAAAAGAGGCATAATATGGCTTGCGTATCCCATTGATGATCAGCTAGTCAGTATGGCTACTTAGTTTGCTGTCTCTTGCTGATTGGGAAATATTGTAGAAGCCATGGAAAGAAAAGGGGACTGTTGTAGTAATGATTGAGTATAAAGTAAGAAAGATATACATTTCTACAGCAAGATGAAGTTTCTTTAGGTCCAGCATGCAGAGCAAGATACGTTGAGTTTTCCAAACTGAATGGATTTGCAAAACACTGTCACTTCTTTATCTGTGGGCTTAGAAACTTGTCCTTTTAAACTGTAGTTAGAACAGTTGATAGAAACTGTGCTGCTTCTTTTAGTTGTCTTCTGTCTTCAAATGAGGAATTTGGAATTCATGTACCTTAATTTCATCTTATTCATTACACACACAAAAAAATACTTATCTTTCTTGCAGCTACATTTTAATGCTCTATATAGGTTGGATTTTATTATATTAAGGAAAAACGTCATCCCTGTATTCTTTGTAAAAATAGGGATAAGCTATGTTGTAAAACCACAACTGACATGTCAGAACTGCTGCTGCAGATTTCTCTGGTTATCTTCAATGTAGGGCTGAGTTAGCAGGTGTCAAGTTTCAGGCTAAATTTTGACTTCATATTGTAGGATCCGGACGTGTTTTAACCCTATTTAGTGCTGCTACAGATTTGTTGTGTTTAAAAGAAAATACTCGCTCTCCCTCTTGTCAAGGATTGAGGCTGGGCTGACCACCAGCCCAAGGACAGATGCTTCCTGTTACCCTCTCTTCCCCCACACAAAGGGAGGAGAAAGGGGATAAAGAGACAGAGACTTGTGGATTGGAAAATAAAAATAAAACTACTTTAATAATGATGATAAATGAAAAATATACAAATATGTACAAAACCCAATACCAAACCCAACCCCCCCCTTGATGGTAAGTACGTCACCACTGATACTGCAGCACAAGGCCTCAGCAGCAGATGAGCCAGGCTCAGGGGCTGGACGCTGGTACTGGATGCAGGAAGTTACAGATCAGGATCGAGGGCAGGAGAGGAAGAAGAAAGAGCCAGAGCAAAAGTAAAAACTAAAACAACTAACAAGGAGGAACTGGCCCCCAGTTTATATATCAAATATGATGTATATGGAATGGAATACTTACCTGGTCAGTTTAGGGTCACCTGTTCTGTCCACTCTTCCCTGAAGGTGCAGCCTTCACCCTGCACCCACCAATGTGAGACACAAGATTCAGCAGTGACGTTATCGCCGCTAAGAAGCAGGCACTGTCTGTAAAAACATTTTGTTAGTTTTGGAAAGTGCAGTTTCTAAGAGGAGCTTTTAACTGAAAAGTAAAATCATTGAAGTTAGAGAGCTATGGATTTGATGGGTGGACTGTTCAGTGGGTAAGGAATTGGCTGGATGATCGCATCCAGAGGGTAGTAGTCAATGGCTCAAAGTCCAGATGGAGACCAGTGACAAGTGGTGTCCCTCAGGGGTCCGTACTGGGACCTGTCCTATTTAATATTTTTATAAACGATATTGACAGCGGGATTGAGTGCACCATCAGCAAGGTTGCTGATGACACTAAGTTGTGTGGTGCACCATCAGCAAGGTTGCTGATGACACTAAGTTGTGTGGTGCTGTTGATAAGTTGGAGGGGCGGGATGCCATCCAGAAGGACCTGGACAGGCTGGAGAGTTGGGGCCAGATGAACCTCGTGAGGTTTAACAAGACCAAGTGCAGGGTCGTCCATCTGGGGCAGAATAATCCCCACTATCAATACAGGCTGGGGGNTGGGATTGTTCAGCCTGGAGAAGAGAAGGCTTCGGGGGAACCTAATAGTCACCTTCCAGTACCTGAAGGGATCATATAGAAAGGCTGGGGAGGGCCTGTTCACAAAGGCCTGTAGTGGTAGGACAATGGGTAATGGGTTTAAATTAGGGAAGAGTAGGTTTAGATTAGATATTAGGAAAAAGTTCCGTACCATAAGGGTAGTGGAACATTGGAACAGGTTGCCCAGGGAGCTGGTTGAGGCCTTATCCCTGGAGGTGTTCAAGGTGAGGCTAGACAGGGTGCTCTGTAACCTGATTTAGTTGGAGATGTGCCTACTCACTGTAGGGGGGTTGGACTAGATGGCCTCTGAGGTCCCTTCCAACCCTGATAATTCTGTGATTCTATGAACAGAATTAGTTCTGTTCTAACCTGAAGCAGGATGCCCTCCTCTCATATACGTGTATAAGCATACACATGTGTGCAGATATGTATATACTTCTTTCTTTTAAAAGTATTTAACAGCCAGTGGAAGTTGTGAGAAGTTGTCTATATAAGGATTTCTGTATTTGTCTTGCTTTTTAAATGTACAAGTTTCTGTTTTACAGTGCCTGAAAATGACAACAAAGCGGAATTTGTTTTTGCGGCTGGTGCCATGCCGCTGTCTGCGTGGCGAGGAGGAAACAGTCACTACACTTGATTATTCTCACTGCAGCCTGGAACAGGTGCCTAAGGAGATTTTTACTTTCGAAAAGACCTTGGAAGAACTCTATTTAGATGCTAATCAGATTGAAGAGCTTCCAAAGGTATGTTGGCTGGTTTTCCTTTTAGTTACATTTATTAACTCTGTTATTTATCAGCCCTGTAGTAGTTGATCATGTCTAGCATCCCAGTTTAGTTTTTAGGCTGCAGATTCCCAAATATTTTTAAGTAAATGTTATTCCTAGAAGCAGCAGCCTTGGTAGAAGGAATTTAAGCTCCTGAGAAGCCATCAATGAAAATTTGTATTTGTACATTGGATAGAGCTAATAGCATAAAAATTAATACTATGTATTTTGTCAGTCTGTTGTAGTTCAGAACTCCCACTGTTATATTCTTCTCTATTCCCAAGCAGATATTTCTTACTCACTTTATGTTTTAGTAGCTTGCTTTAAAGACTTTGTATCAGCCTTTTCAGATGATGTCAGAACTTTATTTCTGTCTCTGATTCTTTGTTGAAGAGTAATATTTATGCTTAAAAAAAGAGAATAAAATGCCTTTCTTAGACCAAAAATGGGACATTTTTTAAACTTTTATTGCATTAAATTCTTATTTTCTAAATAATAAAACTTGAACAGCTTCCTAAAAAACTTGAAATTCTCTAAGTCCTTTTGTTAATCTGAAGAAGAAAGACTACACAGTAGCAATCAAATGGATGCATGTTGGCAGTTCAGACCAGAAGAAGCAGCTAGTCTGCTTTGTCTNCCGTTTTGTTTTTTTTTTTTTTTTTTTTTTTTTTTTTTTTTTTAGTTTCCTGTTAGATGCCATTTCATTTCATTAGTCAGTACTTACATGAAACCCAGCTTTGATACATGAGTAAACTGACAAGTGAGCAGTTTAGCCTTGGTCTAGTCTAAGGTTGAATTATCCATGTGATTAAAAAGACTGCTTGAACACTTAAGTTTTGTTCCTTTTTGCTTTTCTTTGCTGAACTGCAGGGATCTGTAATAGCGTACACTTATTTAATTTTCATGTATTTGTACATTGTAGTAAGTCACTCTTAATGCTTGTATTTGAGAAGCAAAGCATTTTTTTTCAGCTCTTATGTAATTTTGGTCATTATTTTTTACTACCCTTTTAATTTCCAGTAATAAAACTGTGCACATACAAATTCAAATATTGTAATGGAAACAAGCAGAGAGATTAGGGAGTAGTGAAGACATAGTAAAAGTGTTTTGTTTAATCGTTTGACAGAAACTGTAATCATAAAACTATCCATAGAAGATCAATAATGGAAGGTCTGTAACATTTGAAATTATCATAGCTATGTTGGAGCCAGAGTTTCAAGCTGTATATGCCTTTTCCCTAACCCAAGCTTTTATTTGGTCTTTTAGCTTTGAAAAAGGCTTCTAAGTAAGCCATGTCAGTACTCTATTAGGCTACCTCCAGCTTTTTGAAGCTTGGTTAAGATGTTCCCATTCTCCTCTTTGTCCCTGCTGGTGTCTTCTGATCCGTGCTTTTCAATCAGCTGCCCTTTGTGTGCCACAGCACAACTGTTTTGGGGCTATCTTGTCAACCTGATCACTGAAGTGGCCTATTGGTGTCTGGCTTTTGTTTCTTTTAATTGCCTTCAGTATTTTCAGAACTCCAACATACTTCAAAAATTGGTTCTTACCGTATAGCTTCTGGCTATAGGTACAGCATGAGCAAACAGTGGTGGAGAGAAAGATGGTGATAGCGAATGACTTTGTTTTATAAAAACTGCTGGCATGTAGTCTCAATTTCAAGTTACTGGGCATTTGAAATGCTCGCATCCTGTGTGTTAAATCACATCTGAAAAGGTACCCTGCTATCCCAAGTGCCATGGTGTGCATTTGAGCTGAAAAGCTGAAACTGTAGCAATTTTAGTTTCTTCTTACTTTGCTGTTCAGAAGAAATTGGAATTCTGTGGTAAAATAGTCTTTAATTATGACTTCTGCTCTTTACTAACAATAATGATGATACACTTAATCACTGAATATGCAAACATTAAAAAAGAACAACAACAAAGGGAACAAAGTCAATACCATACAAAACTCCACTACCCCCCTTTTAGAGAACTTGTGATTTCTTGTGCTGCGTTTGCTTTCACCTGACATTTCTAATGATTCCAGATTACTGTTTTCAAGGATGACTTTTAAGCATATATTCTTACTTGGGGAACTAAAATAAAGGAATAGCTCCAAAACACATGATCTCATTAAAGTTCTGTTTCCCATATAAAATTCAAAGTAACTTGTCACTCTTCAAAGCCCTACTGTAATCTGTAATTCTAGCAAGTGCATATTTCTGAGGAACTGGGAATATCAGTAGGCAAGTTAAAGCTCATTCCTTGAACTGTCCAGCTTGCCAATTTGTATCTGGTTTTGTTCTGGGGTAGTATATGCAAATATTACATGAGTGGGACTTGTTCAACAGTCTGTGGTCAAAATAATGGCCTTGTTATTGTGAGAGGTACAAGGAGTTTTGATTGAACTAGGCCCATTGCTATGATTCTGACTGGGTAATTTTTTTTAGTCATAGAACTGGTTTTGTATGATCTTTTCTCAGAATTCCAAAAGAAAAGAATGTTAATTTGAAGTATTTGTGAATGATCCATAATTGTCAGAAAGGAATGTTCATCATAAATTGGTCAGATGAACTTTTTCAACCACTTTCTTAGAAACTTGCATTATTTGTAAGATTTCTGCATATCATTCAAGGATTTCTCTTCCTTTGGACTAATATTACTTGCCTTATTTTGTCAATTTGTATAGCTTTTGGGTAAGAATCTCAAGGTACTTCACATATTGGAAGAGATCTGCCTCTGAGCTGATTTTTGCTAGAAATCAGAATGCATATATACAGAAGAGCTTATAGTTTCCAGTATCGTTAGACCAAACTTTCACTAGTTTTCATCGTAGCTTTGTTGGATTTTTGTGTACTTGAGCTAGGAAGCATGGAAGGGAAAAACCCCAAATACTCTAAGGTATAAAGGAATAAAATGTGAACTTTTGGAGAAGATCAGTACCTACTCAAATCCTGTATTCCAGAACAATCTGACTTTAAAAAATGCATATAGTAAATTTGTTTGTTTGTATTTTGAAGAAATTCTAATTACCTCTGGGGTATAATAGTGTATGTCTATTATGGAAGATGTTTTGTGATGTTTGCAGGACTATGTGTAGTTACAGGATATAGTTTCTTAGCTACTGGAAGAAGTTTGTAGTAAGTATTAAGCATAGCTACTGGCTCGTTGTGTTTTCCTAAGCATTGTAAACTTAGTCAATTTTGAAAAAAAAAGAAGTATATATAAAGTAAAATAAATTTGAATAAACCTTTGAATAGTCTGACATTCAAGCTGTGAGATCAGAAGTTTTAATGGAGTAAACCCAAAATCTGTATAGAAGAAACTAAGAGAAAGTCACATTCTCTTTTTTCTTTTTCAATAGCAACTTTTTAACTGTCAGTCTCTGCACAAGCTGAGTTTGCCAGACAATGATCTAACCACGTTGCCAGCATCCATTGCAAATCTCATTAATCTCAGGGAACTGGATGTCAGCAAGAATGGTAAGTCGAGGTAGCTAAAAGGCAAACCGCCATTGACTATACAAACACACTGGTGAAAGTATAACTTTTAGAAGCTACACAACTTGTGTATTTTACTTAACATAAAGATGCCTCTTTATGGTCTAGTTGCGATATTTAATTGTATGTCACATTAATCGGTTTGTACTTGGTGATTCATTACTGAAAACTGGTATTGCAAAGAATTTTATATTTTTTCAAAATGCATATGCTCAAATGTATTACTTTCAGTGCCTTTCCTCATGTTTCACTATACTGAAGAGAGCTTGCACAAGAACTTGTAAAATGTTGCTGGGTTCTATTTTTTTGTTTTGTTTCATATGAAAATTGTTTTCTATTTATTCTAAAAAGCTGTCTGAAAAATGTAGTAGGACATGACAGCTCTGCTGTCCTGCTCTGGAGATGATAACGTCTGTTGCATGGGGAAAAGTGTCTGTAGAATGCCTTTTTTACTTGTCTGACTTGTTAAAAATCTATCATTCTGTGTGAGGCAGCCTTTTATGAATTATGAAACATTGTCAACCAAGTGTTGTGTACATTGGGGTTTATTAATGGTGCTGCTTTGGCAAGCTGGCAGATGTGTGCAACTGTGAGGAAACTGGACTAACTTACATCAGACTTAGTTATGTGGCTTACTTGAGAGGAAATAAAGTTCACTCGTGTTAATTGAGTATACAGTAGTCTTGTCTTACTAATTGAAAGTGAAGTAAGAATACCTCTCTTTGATATCATATTTAAAAATAAGAATTACATACATATGCCAAAGATTTTATCATATGAATTCATTGTTTTATTTGGAGAGCTAGCTAATTATGAATCCACAAAGGTAAGTCAGTTCTGCTTTTATTAAGAAATTACAGCAGTTGTTAAGGTATTGGCATTCTCCTTGATTGTCCATTGTAGAACAATCTGTGCCTAAATGGTTACTTTATTATTTTTGCCTGATGAACAGAGCATTTAGTGTCATTTATTGACCTACTTGTCACTGCTCTGTTCCTGGTACAAGTGGATTAATAGTCTGTCTTGATGATACTGGCCTTAAACTCTCATAGTGACACACAATATAGCAAGAATCATCTTTTTGTCCCAGACTGAACTGTTGAAAGGATTAACTGTTTCCAACATGAGTCCTCGATTCGGAAGACTTAAGAGCTGCGAAAGGGCATTTGAGTTCTAGTGTTGGCAAATTCCTTAGCTTATGTACATAAATAGGCAGCTGGTTACTGACCAGCTAGAGAGTTACTTGTCTGTCCAAAATGGTGTAACCTTCAGCTAAGCCTTCGGAGAAATGCTGAAAGGGCATTTGTTCCTTTGAGGCATATAAAGAATTTAAGGCAATAGCTGAATGATACACTATCCCAGTAAACTGTGAAGCTCTGTTTTCTGGGTGTTGTTTTGTTCTGTTTTTAACACCTTTCAGAGAAACAACAGGACACAAGCTTATTTAAACTACTATCATGTGTCTGTTCTCAATCTTATCACAGTTTGGATAGCTTCTCTGCCTAGTGTTGCACATCAAAAATAGTCCTGAGGTCACATGCTTGGGACATCATGTCTCCCACTGTTCCTGACAGCTCTGCAAAACTCAAAAAAATACAAGTCAGGGTCCCTGTTTGTCCCTGTTGGATGAAGTAAGTAGTAGTGCTCTCTATGCTGTAATAAATTTGGTATTATTTGAGACTTCAGTTTGTTGGCTTAAGTGCCTTTCCCTTTCTGTACCCTATCTGCTGTGGAACCACGGAACATTTTTCTTTTGACAACTGCAAGGCTGTTCTCTTCCCTTGTGTCTGCTTTTCTTTTGATAAGAGTTTACTGCTCAGTTTCCCACTGTCCACAATTGTTCTGAAGTGTGTCTATGTTAACAGAGCCAAATAGGAGGGGATTTACTAGTTTTCTGAAACTGGCAAAGCTGATCAGAACCCTTGATTCTTCCTTTTTCTTTATTAGATATTGAAAGAAAGCAGTGTGGAAGCAGTGGCCTCTGTGGGAAGCACAGGCATTGCTTTCCCTTAATACATGAAAAAAAAAATTAAAATATTGGAAATTAATCACCAATCTCAGTGCAGGTTGATGAGAGATGCCGAATTCCAGAATAGTTGTGTTCTTCAGATTCCTGTGGTTGTGGCAAGTGAAGGTGATAGTTCTTGTATTTTTTTTGTAGTAACTATTGAGTTACATCCTAAAGAGAAGTTGCAGCATAGCGAATGGAAGACTTGTATAGAAAAATGAGTGTTTTATTTATGAAGTTGAAGGAAAATTTTAAAATGTTGTTAATCCTCTATGGCCAAGTTATTCATGTGTTGACAGTTGTAGAGAAGTAGAAGAGGAATAAAACAAACCCACAACCAACAGCAAAAAACATAGTACCCCACCAAAAAACCCACAGCACCAGTCTTCATCCCTGAATATGTCTTCATCTGTCTATTTCAGGGTTTATTAACCTTTAGGGGACAGTAATTTCCTTGTGGCTCTGGGATAGCTGCCTTGGCCTGCATCTCTGACAATGTGAAACACTGTCAAGGAAATATTTTAACCTTTTTTCTGAAGAAGGGGAAAGTACTCACGAACAGTGTATGATGGCATATGTAAATTGACAGAGGAGATAGCTTTACAGGTTACTAGAATCAAGTGATTTAAAAGGCTGAAGAATACAATGTGGTGACTGCCAGGGATATCAGGCTTTCTGGAAGTCTGGAAATTTGCTTGAAAATGCTTGTGCTTGTGGAGTTGGTGTAGCTGTGACCTTGCTTGCAGGTGGTGAAAGAAAAGATTGGATTTTTAAATTGTGTATTATTCAGATCCTTGGAGGATTAAATAGCAACATTAGAAATAACTAGCAAGACCAAAAGAAACATTGTGTTCCAGGCATATCTGCCTACAAGACTATTTTAAGTGATTTTGAATAATGTTGTTAACAAATGCAAATTTAGCTCAAATATGCTTTCTTTAGTGTTTTAAAATCATCTTTTGATCTGGCAAACTGGCTTCAATATGCTGTGTGTCAAAAGCTGGAGAGTTCAAGAAGAATAATTCAGGACAGTATGTTGCCCATCTGGTGCACTTAGGAATGATTTTTCAAGGAATTGAGAATTATTCATAATAGGGAGACATCCAAGTGTTTTTCAGCAAGGAGAAGTAAGAGAGGAGGGTCCTGAATAAAAAAAATAACTTGCTGTAAATCTATTTCTCTGCTTATCGTGGGAGAGTCAAAGGGGGTAGGGAGGGCAGATGGGAGCACAGTTTTATATCATCCATGATAGTGAAATAAAAAATAATTGATCTACTGATGACTCCCGAGTCTGTAGCTTTACTATAATGTGTCATCATATAGAGGTTGTAAATTCATCCTAAATGAAGCAACTATTCTGTTTAAAGTTCTCTATTCAAGTATTTATAATATCTTTTTAAAAATATATTGTGTCTCTTGTTAAAGATACTGAACAGGATCTGTCTATGCAGGATAAAATGATCTCTGTGTGTAAAAGACAATGCAAACAATGGAATTTCAATGCAGTTAAGATCTTGAGTATGTAATTTGAATGTATGTATCTGAAATTCTGGAATAAGTTTAATGCAAATCTCTTCTTGGACTTAAACATTTGTAATACAGAAAAGGCATTGTAGAAGTAATTATAGGATTTTTAGATGTTGATTTGCAAGTAAAGGCAGAGTATACCTTTGCTTTTGCGTAACAGTGTTCTTTGAGTGACAGTCATTATGTATCACCCAAAAGTGACTGGACAGACAACAGTGAATTTGTAGTCCAGGATGGTAGAGGATGGGAGGAAAAAAGCAAAGCAGCTTTACATGTTTACGTTACACTTTAGTTTCGGGTTACTCTGGGGCCTTGACAATGCTCTAGCCATGAATTAGACATCGTTGAAAACCACCTGAATGTTGGTAATTGTCCAAGACAGTGTTATGAACAAAACTGCTGCCCGCAACCTTCCTAGTGTTCCACATTCTCCTTTTCTACCCTGCCCTAGTATGTTTAGATTTATGTAAATTAGTGTGTCAGGCATGACTTCAAGAAGCATTGTTATTGGCTATTTATTTTCTTTTTTTTTTTTAACCCAGAGCAAAGGCATTTATGCTGCTCACACCCCTTCTGTTTTAGATTTTGTAGCTAGAAGAGGCCTAGAGATACTTTACTCTGAAAACTGAAGTTCTTTCCAACAGTTTGAGGATGAGTGCATGTAAGACTCTTGTGGGCTTGCTAGAGTGTTCTAGCTATGCCAGTACGTATGTATAAAAGGAATAAAAACCAGAAACCCAAACTGTCATCATGCTCTCTCTGTGTGCATCAGCTCTGATAATTAAGCAGCACAAGTTGTTGTTGGAGAAAATAAGGCAACATTATCCATTTAAACAGATAAAGAGGGTAATATATGGTATAAAATAGGATTAATTACTGACTGAACATCACAGAATTGGCATGACTTGTTTAGCTTTCAGATTTAAAACAAAATTTTAAATTTCACTAGTGATCTCAAAGTGAAAATTTTAGAAATACAAAACTTGACTCAGACCTGTAATGGATTCAAATCTATAAAAAAGCAATTTCCATCTTAATGCTGCTGCTTTTTCCACATGTGGACATTTACTCTGCAAAAAATCCTTTTGTCTTAATTGTGAATGAATATATTATTATATATTTTATTTAGTTAAGTACCCACCTTGTTAACAAAATGAGTACCAAATATATTGCTAATACCATGTTTTATTGTAAATGTAGGTATGTCATGATAGTTACCATAGTTTTTCTTTAAAATGTATTAGAATCATGCAATCATTATGGTTGGAAAAGACCTCTGAGATCTAGAAAAGCTTAAAAATCTCCCTGTGGAACTATTTCCTGTAGTGTTTTTCTGCTTTTTGAGAGAAACACTGTTTAACTTGTTCCTGTCCGATTTTTAGCTTGACTGACATACATGGATTAATCATTGCATGGACTATGTAAATGTAATCTATTTTCCCTTGCAAAAAAACTGCAAACAGTCCTCCAAAAAAAAGACTCATGTAAGCTTGAAAAAGGATCCCCCAGCATAGTCGCAGCATAATAACCCTGCAACTGAACATAATTAAACGGAGGACAAATGGAAAAGGATACTTAAAAACTTTCAGAGCATGTAAAATTGGAGAAAAAGACTTTGTAAAGTGAAGATGAAAAGGTAAATTTGCTTACTAAGCTATAAGTAGGTGCTTGTCAGGCAAAGTCACTTGAAAGAAAAATCAGGAAATCCAGTGGAGTTTATTTTCAATGTTTTGTAAACATTTTGCAAGATCTTTAGATTAGATTTCCTTGGTAGAAGCAGAAGTTTTTCTAGGAAGGGAACTTTAGTTTCTTTTACTTCGTTTATGCAGAAAAGAATGAAAAGCTATATGAATGTATTAAAACTGGGGATTTATTAAATCTTTAATGATGATGCTTTAAATCTATGACAGATTTATTTTTTTAATTTTTACTTCTTGACTAAAACTTGAGAAAATACTTGAGACCTTTCTTCCACAAGTCTCCAAGCTTACATATTTTTCCCTTAAGTTGGAGACAGAAAGCCAGGCTTTTGTAATGTTCATATACAAAGAAAACCAAATGGCAATGAATCTGACAATTCTGATACTCTGAGAGTGCAAGAGAAGCAACTAATGTGACATATAGCAGGCTTCAAAAGCTGTGGAACATATGTTTGCAGAACTAGGTAAAAGAATATTTGTAGTAGTTTCTCCTTTCTTTTGAAATGATTGATTTTTTTTTAGGCTAGGTTTTCACTAAAGAAGCCAGAGGCTTCTGACCTGCTTGACAATGACTAGAGTACTGAGTACCATCTTGTGTACAGGTATATGGAGTCCAACCTTGTGCAGAGCTGCAGCTCCACCTCTGAGCAGGACAAGAAGGTGTTACTGTTGCCCTACAGCCTGGTCAGGGATCTCATGGAAACTTGAGATCCTGGTTGATCTGAAACCATCTGCAGCAAGGGGTCCCTTAAGAATTTTGGAAAGAGGAATGAACGTTCAAGAGAAAGGATGGATGGGTCAGCACCGTGCAGTGAATTGATTGGGCTCTAACACACTGCTTTCTTTGAGTAATAGAAATGGTTTTAACTCAGAAGGTGTGCAGAAATCCCAGATTAAAGTAAATTGTATATATATGAATACACACCATGATTGATAGTTTTGTTTAAGCATTCAGTTTAAAATTTCAACTTTTGCAAATAGATTTTGACAATCTTTGGGAGAGTTATGGTGTGTATTCTTGAGCCCTCCAAATACTTTTGTTGCCATGTTTATCCATGTTCTCTGGAAGAACAGTTGTAGCAGAGACCCAAGTGGAAGAACAAGCAGAAGCTGCTCTTTTTATGTTGGAGCTGCTTTCATCTGCATGCTCAGAAGTTAAAACCAGGATGAAAAGAGTAGTTCAGGGAAGAATGTATGTTATTAAGGTTGCTTTTGTGTTCATGAAAACTGAGCCTATATATTTGCCTCTGTGTCCTATATACTTGTAAGGGAGCAGAGCGGGATGGATGCACAGCAGGTGGGCAGGATGGCTTTTTGGTGTGCCTGTTGTTTAGAGACTTTTTTTTTTCCTCCTTGCATTCCCCATAAACTGAGAGATCTAGCTATATACTCCTTCCTTTGTGGACATTACACATATGGCTTCCACAGGTCTCATATGTATTAGTGATTTTCTTTCTCTGTTCTTTTTATGAATTGAACCAATACATTTTTGGTAGGCTTGTTTAAAATGTTTCTGTGAGAACAGGTAGAACTTGATTTGGAGGCACTGCCACTGGTGTATAGCAGTAATGGATTCAATAACTGAAGTCTAGGTATACTACTTTCAGCATTTGATTGTGAAGAAATACATGAATACATGACTAGAGTATGAACAGCAAAGCAAGCCCCCATCTGCTGTATGGTTGAAACAGTAATGTACTGGAGCGTCAGCTCTGGGATCCATTACAGTGAAGGATTCTGCCAGCAGCGGCTGTATTTTCTGTACTTCAGAATTCCCAATATTTGAGTGAAAAAAATCTTACCTGTTGGACAGAAAAAATAATCTGCAATAATAATCTGCAATAATAGCAAGCGGTGCTAACCCTGGTGATAGGAGAGGATCGTAATGCGTAGGAGAGGAGATGAGTGTAACTCAGATGGTGAGTGTGACCCCCAATTATACTTAAAATTACCTTAATCTATTGTAAACAGAGGGACATTTGTGCACATTGAGTCTGACAAGCTGTGCCAAAACAATCACTGCTCTCAGAAAAGTTAGAGATCAAGTGAGATTCCATATTTTAGCTTCTTTTTTTCAGAAGACCAGAACTGAGGTTCATTACCTTTAGATTTATGGCCATTGACCCGAAATCCCTAAATGACCATTTTAAGATGCTCTTAGGGCATGTGCCACAGAAGGTGAGGGATTGGGAATATACACAGCTTTCTAGGTAAAACTGGTTTGCTGGTTTGGCTTTGCCAGAGTTCTAAATGTTGAATGCTTTCTGCTTTTGAGTTTGTCCAAACAAGAATTTTAGATTTCTCTTCCTTACCTTGCTGCCAGATTTTCCTTAATGATCTTCTAGTCCTGTGCACCCTCCCCTTGCTCCCCCTCTTTTTTTTTTTTTTTTTTAAGTCTTATTTTTGGTAGAAACTGGCTAGTGAGTTTAAAAGTGTCTAAAATCTGGGAAAATGGGGAGCCAGGAACAGAGAAGTAAATACTAAAATATTATTTAAGTCTCACTTCTGTTGGAAACTACGCTACAAAAAGAACTTTTATCTCAGTTCAGTTTGGCTCTGGTGGTTAGGATTAAAGATTGTCAGCAGATCATATTTTGTCCTGTTGTGCTCTGCAAATGGTTACAGTCCACAGGTGTGATGGTTTGTATTTTTTTTTTTGAAAACAGTAAGCGTAATCTGTAAATCAGCTACAATACTGATGTGGGTTGGAGGAGATGGTTGTTATTAAGTAAAGTAAAAAACAGCAGGATGAAGAACCTGTCCATGTGATGCTTTTCAAGGAAAGTCGGGTAATGTTGCAACAGATTAGGTAACACCCAAGTAATCTTTTGCACTGGCTTATATAATCCTTGAGTATCAGTCTATAAAGGAATATCCTGGAGTGTGTAAGAACAGAATTAATTCTGTTCAGTGATTTTACTTTTAAATCTCTTCGAAGTGACTACACCTTTCAAGGTAAAAAAATATTTTTTCAGACAGTGCCTGCTTCTAGAGATAATAACGCTTGATGTTTAATTCCAAGGATTGATATGGAGAAAGGCTATTGCTTGTACTTGCTCCAGTGCAGACCAAGGTTGCAGCTAAATCTTGTGTACTATGTTGGGGATGCAAAAAGTGAAAGGTGACACCTGTGAGGAGCAGTGGATGGGACAGGACAGGTGACCCTAAGATGACCAACTAGGTATTCCATTCCATATACATAATATTCAGTATAAAGCTGAGGGATCACAAGGGTCAAGCTCTCTTCTTCAGTGCCTGATGTCCGAGGAGCGCTCTGTCTGTTCTGCTTTCAATCTCAATCGAAGTGTCCTTGATTGCAGTTCCAGAATCCAATTCCTTGAATCCAATTCCTGTCTGCCACTGAATCCAGTCTGGCACTTTCCCAGTGCCTGCCCACAATATTAGTGGTGATGGTGACATAATTGCCTTCAGGGGTTGGGTTTGTTATTGGTTTTTAATATATTTGTATATATTTCATTTTATTGTTATTTTCATTAAAGCTGTTTTAGTTCTCTTTTCGAATGCATAGATCTCTCTTATTCCTTTTCTCTTTGCTTTGGGAAGGGAGAGGAGTTGATGGACAGTGTCCGTCACTCATCTGGTGGCCAGCCCAGCCCTAACCCTTGGCAAGGAAGCAGGGAAAAACTTGGAAGAAAAACGGGATTTAGAAAGGAATGTGTATCTCAGTTTGCAGTGCCCATTTAATCAGGTGCTCGTGGAGGGTGGGAAGTGGCCATCAAATGGATTCATTAGCACAATGTTACAGAAGGTGTGTGGAAAGATATGGTTACAGAGACCCGTGAATTTGCTGGGCTTCCTTAATGGATAAGAAAATTCAGTACGCTTTAGGGTAGATGCAAATCAGAGAAACAAGGAACAGATTAATGTATAAAATGCTCTTTACAGCCTTTTGTCCTTCTCTCATATCTTTTTCCAATGTCTCTCTGCCTTCTTACTTACTGTTCTGTCTTACTTGCTTTTTGAATATGCTTTCTTGGTAGGAGAATTGAAAGAATACTAACCCAAGAGTAACTTCATGTTTCTAGCATGCAGGAGGAATACAGCTGAGGAAAAGTGAGTGTCTGAAGGTTGTTGTATAGCTAGTTAGTAATGCAACTTCCTATCAAATGGTAGAGAGGAGCGGTAGCAGTTTCTGATCTTTTTTGCCGTCTTTTGAATATGTGCTACAAACTAGTTGTATTTTATACTCTTTCCCAATTAACTGCCCTTTTTGAATGGTGGCTACACTTTATCCATTCTACAGTGTTGAGTTGTGTTGGTAAAGATGGTAAGTACCATAAAAATCCTACTTCTCAGAAGTAGTGAAATTCATGGGCTCCTTTATTTGATAGCCTTTTCTTATCACTTGAATTTCTGTTCTAATTTGTTATTAAAACCGTTACTGCCTATTGCCGAGGCATAGTGAAGCAGGAGACTACTGCAGAGTCCTCTGATTATGTACTAAAGCCTGTTGATTTAACATGTCTGTGTTTGGATAGGTAATATTTTATTTGGCTGTTCTTTTGAGAATAAGTTTACACAGGCATTCTCCTCTCTAGCAGATAACGCTGTGTGTTTTGTTTTCTAGGTAGTTTTCACATACTTAAGTTGCATATGCTTCAGGGAGTTCTTGATGCAGGTAGTGTAAACTAATACTGATGTTAAAAACATGAGATTTAACATGTTGGAACAGAGCAATCTTTCATCCAAGGACCAAGCCAAAGCCAGTATTAGATCATCTTCCAGAAAAACTAAACTTAGAGAATCTCCCAGTGTGATTGAGAGAGCAAAACTAATGGCACAGAGTGAGTCTGAAACGCAACACTGCCTCTGAGGAAGAATTTAGCAGTGTTTTACTCTGGTTAAGGTAGACACTTTTTTTAAGAGGGTAAAGTTACATCATCAGCATTAAACAGGTGTTAATGTACCTCTTAGACAATAGAAGACCACTTACACAAATCATCCATAACTTTGTCTGTACAGGCATCTCCTGTGCTATATTTTTGTTCATTTGCCACGGCTCAGGATACTGTGTTGTGCTAGATGCTTTCTGTCTTTGTATTTGGATATTCTTGTTTAGTGTAAGAGATTTCTGGGTACAACTAGGATTAAGATCATATATATTTAAATTTCATGGAAATCAGTCTCTCATTAGAAAGATTATATGACTGCAGTAGGTAAGGTGCACTTCTGGTATTTCTATGGTAGTTTTCTAATCTTTCCTTAAACCTGTCTTTGGATTTAAAAATATGACTGCTGCTTTCCAGAAGTGAAGCTTCCTTACATTATAGGTATAAGCTTTCAGGTTTTGGTTTTGAACTGGGAGGGTGATACATTTAATTGAATCAGTATCCCCAGTTGTCTTCTGTTCAACTCCACTCACAGGTCCAGTAAACTTTCACATGTTGAAGCCATATATATAAATCCCTATTTTTATTTACACATGTACATATACATGCACACATATTGTAAACCAGAAGTGTCAGAAATCCTGGCCTATATTACAGTTGATGGTTCAGTTCCTCCTCATCCACTCTGCTTCTGTATTTTTTGTTCTTGAGTTCAAGAAGCTCTTTCCCAAAAGGATCTGTAATACTTAAATATATTTAAACATCTGGATTAACTGTGTGGTGTAATGTGCTTTTCTTGCCTTTCACCTGTAAATAACAGTACAACACCTAGTGTAAGGGAAAAGTAATAGGATGTAATAACCATTTAGTATGACAAACAAATTCCTGTCAAGAAAAGTCTACTTTGACAGAAATGGTGCTTCTACTTAAGTTGAGTTTACGGAAAAGTCAGCATGGTGACTCAGCATCACCAATTGGCTTACTGTGAAAATATGTTTTGTAACTCCTTTTCTTGTCAGATGGTATTGCTGTCCCTTAAGTCCTAATATACCAGGTCAATCTCGCTACTGCACAAACATAGAAATTCTGTAATTTCTTATAAAAGTAAAAACATTATTTAGCAGTTCACAGAATCACAGAATGTTAGGAGTTAGAAGGGACCTCAAAAGATCCTTTGCCACTTTTTTTTCTGCTTTGATATTCTCAGAGCAGAAACGTGGAGAGGCATAACCAAGTCCCGTTTGCCTTTGTCTTTCTCTCTGCAGCTGGACCGTAAGAAAGTTAATGTTGCTTGGAGCAGCATGAAATTTCACACTCTTGACTAGCCTGAAAGGGAGTATCCACAGCATAGAGTTCCTTCTTAGTGATCTCATTCCCTGGGTTCAGGCTGCCCTCTCCACACACCTCAAAGCCCTCTAGCAGCAGGCATGATTGTGTGCATTAACTGAAAGACAAAGAGCTAAGATTTCTATTACCTGCAAAACCCCAGTTGTTTTAAACTAACTTTATTTTACTGGCACATGGGTTTTTCTTGAAATAATAGTGTATTCCTAATCCAAGGGAAGGATTGCAGTATGAAGGGTTGTTATACTTAGAAAAAGTTTGTTTAAAATAAAACACCTGTCTCAAGGTATACGAACAACGTAGTGATGCATTGCAAAAGCAACTGCAGTTGTGATAATCATGATTTATTTGTTTTTATGGTATAGTAAAGATTCTGGTAAAAGTCTTGGGCAGTAGAATGTTTTGGTTCCGTTTTCCTACTGAAGTGGTGCATACCTGTCTTCTGTTTTCAAGGCCTGTATTGTCAGTTTCTGAAAGATATAAATTTGGCAGATAATGTGTGTTTTAAATTCACTCTGGTGTTTCTTGGAAAAAGAGGAGGTTCCTTTATTGTTTTAATATTCAGACATAAATGTATCTGCAGCATTTTTGTCCTTCTCTACAAATTATCTGAAGCTAACAGCAGGCATATGTCACATTTTGGTATATCTATTCAGAACTGTGAATACTGTAAACATCCTATAAGTTTTGAAGCTTTACCATTTCACCTGCATGCTACATAAGCCATGCATTTAACAAGGAGATCCTGTTGGATACTTTTTTCTACCATGTGTATGAATGCCTTTAAATAAACAAATAAACAAAAACAATTGACACTGAGGGCCTGATCCTAAATACATTAGAGTACCAGTACTTTAAGATTTTGTAATACGCTGTGGGAATTGTTAAGTGTACTCTGTCTCTGTAATGCTGCTCGTTGAGCTGCCTGCTAAGATTCAACATGAAATGCCTTATAGTAAAAGAATTGGTATTGGGTAAGAGTATTTCTTTAATGAAAACTATATCTAAAACGAAATATCAAAGAACCATTCTATGGGTTGCTAAATGAATTAGAGTTTTTATAGCTAGTGGTTTTGTTTGTGTCGTTTTTATGCCTATGAAGGAGTCTAATTTAAAACTATTTCCTTGCCTTTCCCTGTGTCTTGCAGGCATACAGGAGTTTCCAGAAAATATAAAAAACTGTAAAGTCTTAACAGTTGTAGAGGCCAGCGTAAATCCAATTTCAAAGTAAGTTTTATGGGATTTTTTTTGTTTGTTTCTTTGTGGTTTTTTGCATGATTTGTATTTTGTGCAAATACTGTTGAATCTCAAGCTTGCTCCAGGCATGTGCCAACCCTTAGAGGCAAGGAGCAGAGTTACTTGAGAAGTATCTTTATTAAGCTCATTGCACTATGGTAGAGTATAGCTCTGTCATTAAAGTATTTTGCACAAGGAAAAAAATCTTGCTTGTAGCAGATAAGCTGTGTGGGCAATTCTGCATTATACCATGTGGCTTTCTCAGCTTTAAGTCCATCATTTCTCTGTGAACCTATAGAAATACACAGGTTTTTTTTTTTCTTATTAACAATGATTAATTTTGCTCTAAAGCTTCTGCCACTGTTTTCAAAGTTAGCTTATATGAGTAGCTTTTCCTTTCACTTTCTATAGTGGTGAATTAATTTAGCAGAAGTAGCACTGCCAGAGATACAAACTTTGCTCAGTGTAACTCTTCTGGGAGTCAAAAAGGTTTTTATTTGTCTCACTTGCCTCCTCCACATTAGGGGTCAGAAGATCAGAAATACCACTAATAGACTTAAAGTGACAAAAGCAAGACTACATTTGTTGTTTGTAGTTTTTTATTTCCTGTAGATACTGTCCTCAATTCTTAAAAACTACTTTTGAACCTAATCTTACAGGGAAGAAGTTATAGTTTTGTGGAAATTCTGGAACCACATCAATTTAAACATTACCGATGCATAGGGCTTTGGTACTACACTGTTGTTCAAGATAATGACTTAATGCTCTTAATATTATTGAAACAAAGGCACTACATTATTTTATTTCTATGCAGGCTTCCAGATGGATTTTCGCAACTATTAAACCTAACACAGCTGTACCTGAATGACGCTTTTCTTGAGTTTTTGCCAGCCAATTTTGGCAGGTAAGTTGTATTTGAAACTTAGCATCTCCATTTAGTTTTAAATTTATGCAGAGCAGTTTCTGCTGCTTCTCAAGCAAAGTATGAACTGGAGGAGAGGAATAAATGTACCTCACCAATCCATTTATGTCACATATTAGTTATAGGAAAACCCTCTGAATTTTTATCATCATTTTAAATGGGGCTTTTGAAGGACAGACAGAATGCTTATGAAGAGGCAAGAAATAAAACTCATTTATGTTCTTGCTTCTTTTACAGCACAAGTCTGGTAAGTATGGGAGACTAATATTTCTGCAATATGGACTGTTTATCATTTAGTATTGGAGTGAAGCAAATAATGACATCTGTAATTCCACTTGTCCTCTTCTGGAAGCACAGATTCCTTCATGCACATCTGTAATTCTCAAATGCCTTGTCAAGAATCTTTCTGAAAGACTTAGCGTATTTATAGTGTGCTAAGAGAAATTGTTCCATGTAATAGCTTAAATACAAGACAAATACTAAACCTCTACCTCTTTAAAATAGAATAAATCTTGGGAGCAACAGTGAAATCATATTCTTAAAGGAAGACTCCTAGATAAGCATAGTTCATCCTGTTCTCCTTATCATGCTAGTTTAGCCATTTCTGCTTTTTTTCCCTTCTCTTCACTCTAATTTTTTGCTCTTTTTTTCCTAGATTGTTGCCCTTCTACTGCACCTTGTGTCCAGCAAGCCAGTCTTTCAGAAAACATGACTGTTAGTTAACCAGGCACATTGCTGTGTCAAAGCAATTGCCTTAAGCTGTATGGTTATAGTTTGGTCAGCACAGTTTACAAGAGATCAGAAAGTCCCGCAAATAGAGTGCTGCAGAAGTTTGGCGTATGAGGAGATGTACAATGAAGGATGACCATAGGTGCAGTCCATTAGTGACCATTACTTTATTAGTCATCTGTGACCAGAGTTGTTGGCCTGTTCTTCTCTGTCCAGTTATTAGTTACTCCCTCATGAATGAGTAAAAGCACCAGATCAGTTACACACTTAACTAACAGAAAAGCTGCTTATGATGCAGGAGAATTAATTACCATGCTTGTTTCTAGTACACAAAATTTGCATTGCAAAAGCCCTCTTTAAGGCTGAAGATGCATAGCTTTACTTGATAGCATTTTAATGATTGCCTGTATATTTTTCTGTCCTCTTTTTGATATTCTAACAAAATGACAAGTTTTTCTTATTAAAAAGGAAGGAAATGAAAGACTTCTGGTTGGCATAGTTGGTCTGATATGTAGTTAATCTTACCTATGGTTTAAAAAAGCCTTGTAATTTTTTCTTAATCAGTCTCTGCTTCCAGAATGTTTAATGGCTGGGGAGATGGTGAAGTCATAATTACTAACAGCTCAAGAATACATCAGTTGCTGAGGGCAACTTGAAAGCCAGTTCTCCAGTGGAGTGTTTCTCTTAATAGCTGTGAAGAATTTAGCCTTTTTAAAAAAAATATAAATAGTGGCTTGCAACATCCAAGCTTGTAGCTGGGAAGAGGAAGCTGAAATTAAAACTTTTCTTGTCAGCTGTTTTTAAATGAATTCATAGTATTCGTGTAAGTTTACCTGCTAATAATGGTATTACAGAGAATAAATATTGTATTCTATGGGAAGGTTATATTTAGACTAAAAAAATGTGTAAAACAGGAATTGGTAAAATGTCATTTTTAAAGTAAGGTTCAGACCCTTTTGACACTGAGTACTTCTGTTCTGTAAGCGATCAGTCTGCTCTGCCATCCCACAACTTTACAACTGAGTATTGATGCTTAACACTGCAAACGATTTTTTAATTTGTTCTTCAGAACATAAGCATACTTTTATAAAAAAAACAACAAAAAACCCCAACTTCTGGTAGAAGTTTTTGAGATATTTAGAGGATTGTTCATTATTCCTATAAACGACAAGCCTTCAACTTCATCTGAAGCTTAACAAGCATTAATTGTTTTGTACAAGCCTTAAAGTTATTATTTTTCATCACATGGGAACACAAGAAGTAAGTGAGTTCTGTTGCCTGCTCTTACTAGCGACTATAGGCAATAAGGACTTAAAAACGAAGCCAGGGCCATATTAAAGCTAGCCAGATTTTTATGCCCTGTGTCTTAGGGTCTCTGTTCTAGCAGTTGAGGTTAGAAACCTGGTTTCCAACATCAGTTTCTTTATGACTGCTCATACTCAATTGTTCCACAGTTTAATTGCTGTCATCTCTCATGAGGGTTGTCCCTTGTTCTCTCACCTGCTGTTTTTTTAGTGTTCTCATATCCCTCTTTTAGTTTGCTAGAGTAAACAAAATTCTGTCTCCTCTGATATTAACAGGTTCTCCTTTGTGCCTGATTGTATTAGCATATCTTGGAATGAGTTTTGTTTTGAATTCATCTTCTTTTTGACAAAAGGATGACAACATACAAAGCTATAATTAGAATTCAGATTGAGACCTCTTAATGGTTTGTGAAGTGTCATGATTATCTTATTGTTTCTTTTGGAAATGTCTGTGGTTATGCTCTAGTGTTCCACAAGCCCTTTTTATAGCTGCCTAATGTCGTTTCCCACATGATCGACTAATGCTTTGGACAGCTCAGTTGGAAAAGGCTGATGACTCTACAAGTCAAACAGGAGTGTTTGTCCTGGTGCTATGGCATCTTGTTCCTTTCCTATATTTTTCAGTCCTTAAGGTTGTACAGGGAGTTTCTATCTATGGTGTCCTGATAATTCACTGTATTGTCTGTCTTTTTGTGGCATCAGCATTCAATTATTTTTCTTGTCAATTATGATTGCTGTTAAAAAATAGTGAACAGGATAGTCCCAAAATGGGTCTTTGAGCACCTCTGACAGTAACATTTAGCCTGATGGTTAGGAAAGAAAACTTTATGTAATGCAAACTACTTTTAGTATACGTGTGAAGTATTTTTTTTACATTTATCTTCATGCTTTGTTCTCACCTTCACAACTTCTAAATTTGTGCTAAAGCTTTCCGTACTATTGAGGTCAAGATTATCCAGTCTTTTTTCCACTTCTTTATGAGTATTAAGTACACGCTGTCCTTCAGTGATGCTCTACCAGTCCAGCCTCTCAGACTTCTTAAAAACCACCAGACTTTTGATGAAATATGCCCAGTTCCTTTGGAAGTCTGAGGTGATAGTTTTGTTTTGTTTTGTTTTTAGTTCTGCTTCCAAATTAAATGCTTCAGTATTGGCACAGATCTCAGAATTGGCCTTTATGTCAGTGCACGGAAATCTAAGAACTACTTTGGCTTGCCTAAGAAAAATATATCTGTTGAACCTAAATATATCATGTATATTTACATTTAAATATACAAATATATAAACAGAGTATTCTAAACTTGATGCTCACTGCATGCTAATTTTAAGATAGGCCTTTAAAAATGAATCATTATTTACTTCAAGATAAGCAAGGAGGTTATTTTCAGTGTCATTCTAAAAACTCTGAGAATGTTGTCTATAAGGGGGTATTGCTTCCAGAGAATTTTTAGAGTGACGTTGCAATGAATTTACTGTTAATCTTCTTTCACAACAGTTTGCCAGTAGTATTTGCAGTAGATATTTTTAGTATTATCTACTGTAGACTAATATTTTATGTAAATGTCCAGTGATGATCAAATTTGGGGCTTAATTTAGTTAACATCTATGCAATTTTGCTGAAAGTTTTGCAAATGCAGCCTGCTATAGGATACGTGTATTTCAGTCCTTTAACCTTTATATTTTAGTTACAATTTTAAAAAATTCTGCATTAGCAAAACTGCAGAGGAGGTGAAAAATAAAGAGCATTTCCCTATGAAATATTTTTAGCTTTCCAAGGAATGCCTGCTGTTGAACAGCAAGTTTCTAACCATAGCTGTTATATATTTCTTCTATATTATTTACAACTTGTATAGTTAAAAGAAATTCAATTTAGGTAGAATATTGATCTTGCCCAGGCAAGTTGTTCATGTAGTGATTTTATTCTAAAATTGAGCTACACTTTAAAAGCATGCTAAGTTGGTTACATTAAATAACAATACCGCAGCAATAATTTCATTGAGACTGTTACACCAGTTATACTTAAAGTTGAATACTACCATTACAGATTTGTGTTTAGGTGGTGTTTGAATATTTCAGTGGTTATGACTTTTCAAGCTGAGAAATGGGGTATTTCCATTTGAGTACAACAGATCATACAGGGAAAGCCACTATGGCTTCTGTTTTTCCTTTGGTATAGGTGGAGTAGTTCTGTTTTCCAAATTAAACCCCAATTTTTCTATTTCATTATAGCGGTTCAGATGCTTAGCATGGTTGTTCACACCAGCAATTTGTAGAGCAGCTGACTTTATTTGTATTATATTAAATTTGAATTAACCCTTGCAGTCATATTGGAAGAAGTGACAACTGCTTCAGTCCAGTATTTCTCATCAATTCCTACAAGAAAATTGCTAGTTTAGACACAGCTTGTATTTCCCAACCAGGAGAGGTTGAAAATGTTTCCCTAGTAGCCTCTGAATACCTCTACACATAAGAAATTTGGTATTTGTTTCTCCAGTTTCTTAGGGATTAGCTGAAGAAAAGTAGAGCATGAAACAAGGTCACAAAGCTATGAACCTATCACCAAAGCAGTCTTTTAAGTTCACAAAATTAGCTTAGTAGAAGTGTAGTACATTCATTTCTGGCTAAAGTCAACAATGTGTGGGAGTCCATATATAGAGTTTAGCATGTGAATTGAGGTTTGCTTCTACTGCATTTGGCAGAGAAACCTGACTGCATACACATGTTGTGAAGAAAAACTACAAAATTTCTAGCTATTTTATTTGTCATCAAAGCAAAACACCAACTGGAGTCTAATGCAGTGTTTGTTTCTTCTTGGATTCACGAGTCCAAGCCTAAAATTGCCATTCAAATCTGAGAGTGCTTAAATGAACAAGTTTTAGGCTGTTACAAGCTGGTATCTTACCATGCAGGTAAGGTGAGAGGGCTAGGAAGTCCTTTCCAGTTCCTAGATTGACAGCAGTGAAAATACCATGAACTGGAATTTTTTTTATGGTATTCTTTCAGCAGTGTCAGTGTTTATTCTTTGAGAAGTTAGAGGAAGAAGGTTCCCCTCCAGGAGTTGCTACCAGATGGCAAGTACTGCTTGCAGGTGCTCTGCTATGTTGACCTCTGCTTCGTTTCTACTTGACTGTTATATTTTTAGGTTATTCATAGGCACAGCAGATCGCTACTTTGAAATTCAACCAAAAATGAGTGAATGTCCAGAGAAAAAGTAAATAGTTTTCAGCTTTCTCTTTTTATGTCGAGTATAGCTCTTACTATTTAATAAAAAATAAGGTGTTTTTTTCTTTTAAGCACTGGGAAGTTAAGCACAGTTAAGTTCAAGAAAGAGAAGTCTTTTCACTGAGCTGTTTTTTGAGACAGGGTGCTTAATGCCCTATTTTATGTTGTATAAGAGCTGTTAGTGGGTCACATGTAGAACTCATCTTTACAACCCTGCCTGTATTTAAACCAAACCTTGTTTCTGTTTTTCATTTAACAAAAAGATAATCTTATCACTGCTGTTATCATGCAAAAAAATTCCACTTGGTGATGGTGAATTGCTTGAATGTCAACACAACTTTGAACTTAGGTTGTCCAAGCTGTGGAGTTTGTGATTTAGAGGTATTTATTTTGCAGCCAAGGATTTACTGAAAGAGAGGTCAAACTGCCTAACAGAAATATCCTAGCAGATGAAGAAACTGAAAAAAGAAAATATGGAAGCAAATCCAAGATGATTTTAAAGGTTTTTTTTACTGTGTGGAGGCCCAGAGGTATTCCTCTGATGAGTCTTTTTGTATGTAGTGGTTTGATACATTGCCATGAAACAGAGCAAGGCCCAAAGAGTTAACTTAGAAGGCCAGCTCTGAGCTAAGAAACAAAGAACCAGGATTCAAGGACCAGTGGGCAAATAACATCTGGACAGGGAATGCTGGCACAAAGAACACATAGTAAGGACACAGAAAGGTAGAGGGCATTAACAATGGTAACATAAATCTTACATAGAGACAGGAAAGGAACAAGGAGAAATAAGGGGCAGGAGTCCAAAAACTATTGCAAAATATACATTGTAGTCAGCAGAATCAAGAAAGGTTCACTGAGGAAGAAGAACAAAAGCACAACCACTGAGGATGAAGTAACAGGATGTACCACCAAAAATCTCCCCAAAATGAAGACTCCGCCCCTGACTCCACCCTGACTCAGCCTGCTATGAATATTATAATTAGATGTTGCAATAACATGAATATACATGTAAAGATGTTGTAATCTCTTATACAAATAGTATAAATAGTCTGATTTTTACTGACTGCTTTGGAACTCTTTGTCCAGCATGAGCTGGGGGTTCCCCAATGTTGCCTGAAATAAATACCTCGCTGCTTAAAGACTAAAACTTTGTCTCTGAGCAGTTCCATAGAGCCTTTTGGGGCATAATTCTCGGCATCAACCATTATAAGAAACTCAGCTTCTTAACTGGTGTGACCTGATCCTACCTTTCTTCTATTAAATCCTGCCTACTTCTCCATATGATGATAATGTGTACTCATAATGAATCCAGTGAAGTGCTTTAAAGTCTCTGGGATGAAGGAAAACGTGTTCAAACAAGTGCAGAAAAGCAGGAAAGGTGGAAATTGTTTGCTTTTTTACCAAAACCAAACCCAAAGATAAATGAATTTAAAATTATATGCAGACTTTTGTTCAAAACCTATCTGTATTCTTACAGAAAAAATATTTGCAACTTACCAATTTTTTAATTTCAACAACATAAGTTCAGAGATTGCTTTTGTCGTAAAATACAGTATATTGTGGTAATTTGTTATGCCTTTCTGTTACAGATTAACTAAACTCCAGATATTGGAACTTAGAGAAAACCAGTTAAAAATATTGCCAAAGTAAGTATAGACAACATTTATTTAAACGACTTTGAAGGGGTTTTTTCTGTAGTTATGCTAATGTAGTGCATATTGAAAAATCTGTCAAAGCGTAAAAAGTGTAGCTACATAACTGGACTAAATTATCATATCGAACTTTCCCCTCATACTGCTGAAACTGTATCTCCCTTCAGAGTGACTGGTCTGCCTATTCAGAGATTTGCCTATTTAGAATTTTTTTTTCCTGTCCCTATCCAGCTCTGTGGATTTCTGATCCACCTGTTGAGCTTTTAAGGCAGCATATGGCTACCTCAGGGAGATCAATCTGATGCTTCTTGCATGCAGTGTTGTGTGGCTACCCTACTGGTTACAGTTATGGTGGCTGAGTGTCTGAGATGTAAGCGCTGATAATTCAGATCACTAAATCAAATGTGGAGTCTGAGAAGCTTGCTCCTAATCACTGATGGAATGTGATTCACATGACTGTTCACTTTTTTTAGTATGGGGTTTTTTTAGGTTTTTCGAGTTTTTCTTCAGGGCTGAAGAAAGTAACAAGTCATTACTGTGTTGTATGGAATTTGTTATGCCATGCCTATTCCACAATGCAACAGGCTTCTTTACTGTAACACAGCATATTCTCTGGCGTGTTTTCTGTAATAGCAGAATAGTTCTAGTATTTCTTATAGCATTTGTTTTAATAGTAAATCCAATTGTACCTTTCTCTTAAAGTCTATCATCTTTCTAAACCCTGCCTTGCAGTTCTCACTCATTTTATCCAACAAGCCCAGGCTAGTGGTGTTGCAGTTCCTCCTGTTTCTGTAAGATTTTGTGACTAAATTTTGTGACTTGGACTCTGGAAGTCTAAATGGGTTAACAGAGGTACGAAAGGTCAATGAAGAGAGATCTGAAAGATAGGACGTGAATAACCGTCTGTAGAGTCCTTAATACTTGGTGTTGTACTGTAAAAGGGGTCCTCCCTAGCAACAGAAGCTGACAAAGCGATGTACTGGATTTGCTGGATGTAAGATGTTCTGGTGGGGAAGAGGAAGAGCTAACAATTAAATATTCACTTTGTGCAGCTCATATGCTAGTGGAGGTATCCATGCAGTAGGCTGAATTATGACTTGCCAGCCCTTCAAGTACAAGAGTTGATTTTCTTATTGACTATAGCTAATGATATGCCTATGACAGGACCAAAGGGTGTGTTCTATAGCAATTCCCTTTCTGTGTGCCTAGATATTGTACTCTGATGTCTGCTGTATAAAGATGCTAGAACTCATATCTGGAATGAAGTGTACAGAGTCAAAGTATGAATTTAAATCTCCCAAATGTTACGCATTCTGCGCATTCATGTGATATACTCTTTGTCCTCCTTTGCTCATTCTATCATCACTGGTTTTCAGTTGGATTAGACTACATGAAAATTGTAGTAGTAGCTCTGTAAATTAAGTTACTCCCAACTGAGGAAAAGTGACTATAATTAAAACTTACAGCTAATACAGATTTTGTTTATAAAATTACGTCGACCTTAAGTACCATAATTAACACTAATAGCATGAATTACATGTAATATTTTTAAATGAGCAGTTTACAGAGGCCTCTTGTTGTGATAAGAGACACTTAGACAAAAGCTGTGATGTATTTAAGCCAAATGCAACTTCTGCTGAAGTTGCTTGGAATTTTTTTGTTGACTTCGGTGTTTTCAGTGTTTCATCCATGCTGGAAAACTAAACAGCAGCTGTCATGAAGATGTCCTCTACAGCACTTCCATAATAATCTACAGTACATCCTGAGCTGCCACCTTTCTTACTCCCTTTTGATAGTCTTGTGGTTCAGTTAAGGGAGATTACAGCTAGTAGGGTGATATTGGGGTTTTTTGGAGTTTGTTTGCTTGTATTTAAATTTGACCACATTAATGTATACTTTGCTACAGTGACGCAGTGCAAACATACATTGTTTATGCATGAGGTACTCTGGGGAGAAAAAAGCCATTGCGGTGTCCACAGCGTCCAAGAAGCGAATCTCTTTTTTCAGGATGGTATAATCATGGAGCAGTTGATCTGACCAACAAAGGTGTCCGTGGCCTAGTTTTAACTAGTATGTTAGAACAGAAGCTGATAGGGTTTTCCAAACCTAAATATGTGTTTTAAAAGGAGCATGCTGTACAGCTTTTAACAGCATAGAAAATCCAAAGGGATTTTTTTGAAGCCAATAAGATGCAGCAGTGCATGCTAATATTTTTGCCACAGAATGAAACTATCTTTTCTTGTTTCCTTGCCACTCACCATTTTAATATTTTCATACTTATAAGAAATTCTTGCGTTATTTGTAATCAGAAATTTATGTGGATAAATTTCTACAAAATTAGCTAGTCCTCTTGCTGAATTAAGCATGCACATAATTTTTAACACTAAAGCATGAAGCTCTCAAAAGTGTGTTAATCATAATGGATAATTAATGTAAACAGGTATCATTTGTGCCAAATGCATTGTTTGCATCATTTTGCTTGGAGCTTATCCACAGCCAGAGATTGCAAAACTGGCTGTTTTATAATGTAAACCATCTCAATGAAAATATTTCTAGTGAAAGAAAGCAAAAATACAAAGAGATTATCTCAGAGGCATTTATTCGATAGGTAGCTGAAAACTGAGAAAATAGTCCCACAGAAATATGAAAAATTCAGTTTTTTCAAGGTTCAATTTGTAGCCTAATTATCTATTAAAAGAGTAGCCTTTTATAAAGAAGCAAGTAATTATGTGCATATTTGGTGCCCAGTCTTGCTTATCACACAAACATCTTGAATTGTGTGCTACTTTTGAAGTAAGCTGTAGTATTAACCTTAGTGAAGCTGCTTATCTTGTCAGAATGTGAGGCATAGTTTAGACTACCTCATCCTTTAGTGTTGGTTTGATCAATAATATCAGTTGTGAAACAGACTTTTCAGTTTATGGAAGGGATTGCAAAACGCCATGGGAAAGATAGAAATAGGTATAACTCACTGATCTAGTAAATTTTTATTTCCAGTCTTGTATTCCTCTTTCTTTAGCACTGAACTTTCCTTTTACTTTAACATTATTGGAAGTTTTGTTTGTATTTTGTCTGAAGGTGTAGTTACTCTATATACAGAAAAGCAAAGAGGACAGAGTAACTGAAAAGAGTCATAGAATATCTGGAAGTGCTACAGATTAGGCAGGCAGTGGGGAAGGGAGAGCAAGATAACTGAGAGCCTGGTCTTGCAAACATGTTTGTGTATGTTTTACAGTTGAGTGGGTGTGTTTGCTAGATCACAGACTTTTCGTCAAGGGGAAAAAAAAGGGGGCCCCGAATCAGTAAAATGATTTTATTATACTGTCACTGTTACATAATATTAGTCTTGCAAATAAACTCACTCTGGTTCCAAATGGTAATTGTTTCCTTGATGAAAAACTGTAACAGTGTTTTTATTTTATTTTTAGTAAGTGAGCAGTAAGGCAAGAATGGCAACTTTGGGTTGCTTTAAAGTCATTATGGATGTAGCACTAGAAAGATAGGAAGAGAGCACCTACATCTTGTGTTGGCCTGGGGTGGAATTTGTCTAACGTAATTCAGCAGCATGGAGGAGAGAAGCTTTATTGCTTCGAATCGTTGAATATGGTATTAGCTGAATAGACAATTTGGCCTCAGAGTTGAATGCTATATAGGAGGAAGGAAAAAACCTCAGTCCTTGGAGCTTGTTGGTCTGTGAGATTGTTGTTTGGTTGGTTGAGGTTTTTTTTGTATCTTTCCCAAACCTTTGAAATAAAAAGTGCTCATGTTGAACTGAAACAAAAGATTTCCATTCATCTCAAGCTGCAGAAAAAACCCCTGTCTGACTTTGTTACAGTTCAGACTCATCAAAAGTCACTTAAATGAAATAGAAGTAAATACAGATTTTGAAAGTGAATTAAGAAAAACAGGTAACACCAACAAAATCTAAGCAGAAAATTCAGTTCAAATAAAAATCAAGGTACTGTCTGGAAACTGTTGAAATGAAAGGACTCTAAAAATGTTAAAATAAGTCATATTTATTTTAAATAATAATTTATTGAAACTAATGTGTCAAATTCAATCCCACATACTTGTGATCTTGCTTAATTCACTTTTTGAGTATGAAAGTTAGATCATCATTGAAGTTTTGGACTGCTCTCTCTCATTGTCCCTCTAGACCAGGGGTCCTCAAACTATGGCCCGCGGGCCGGATACGGCCCCCCAGGGTCCTCAATCCGTCCCGCCGGTGTTTACAGAACCCCCTCGCCCCCTTCCCCGCCGGGGGCTGGGAGGAAACCAAGCAGCCGCAGATGTCTTCCTGCCACTTAATCCGCGCGCTGGCCGGCGCGGGCATCTCCTCTGCTGGGCAACCTCAGTCGGCAGCCTCTGGACTGCGAGGTCCAGCCGACTCGGGCGAATCGCCAGAGCCCCGGCGCAGCAAAGTTCCTTCAGTCCCTTCTGGCTACCCTTTCCGGACTGCACGGCCGGGCTGAGGTGGGGGGCGGCGTATTGCATTCAAATCAAGCAGCCTTACCAATTTCTATGCATCTCTCCCCTCAGAGACATATCATAATCTCAGGAACCATGCATTCAAAATTGCAACCATCTTTGGCAGCACCTATGTCTGTGAGCAGACTTTTTCCCAAATGAAACATCTGACATCTCCAATCAGATCCAGACTAACTGATGAATACTTGCATCACTTGCTACGACTAGCAGTGACAAATATGGAACCTAACATTGACCATTATTAGCCAAAAGCAGGCCCATAGTTCACATTGAAATATTATTTGTTTTTGTTGATTACAATTGTTCTTCATTTTAAATATTGCATTCTTTTTCCGTTTTTTGTATACTACTACAAACGAAATATGTGCAGTGTGCATAGGAATTCGTTCATTTTTTTCCAAACTATGGTCTGGCCCCCGATAGTGTCTGAGGGACAGTGAACCGGCACCCTGTTTAAAAAGTTTGAGGACCCCTGCTCTAGACTCTCCTACAGCCTAGCTAATATAGTTTGAAAACAGAAGAAATCTAAAACCTTTTTAAATTGAAGCTGTCAGTAAGAGTACAGCATGGTGTTGCCCATGAAATTTCTCAAAAGCTACCGAATGCTATGCTAGATCCTTTAACTGAGTCTTCAACTGTACTTGTGGGAGATGCATTGGGACAAATTTGTTATCAAAATATGGCACTAAAATTGGCATTGGTGTGGTCTCAGAAAGCTTTGAGAAGTTCAGCTTTTGCAGTTTTTCAGAGGGACTTTTATGTTGGAATTGGAAAACACATTCTAGCAGTTGGTTTACTGTTAATTATCCTGTTTATTAGCTTTGAGAAATAGGGGAAAATGTTTCTCAGATTCCTCTGGTAGTAGCTTCTCATGTATTTTTTTTTCTTTTTCTTCTTTGAGGCAATGGGAATGTGAGGGAAAGGCTTTCCTCTAAAGCCTGCATCATATGTATGCCATAAAAGATAGCTTCCGCTTTTATTTTGATAATGTCTTTACCTGCTTATGCTAAATTCCTCGTTTGTCCCCAGCATAATTACTGTAACATAATGAAAATCAAAGCTACAGACAAATGTTGAGTGTTATCTTTTTGGAGATTATTTAATGAGTGATACTAATGATCACATTAACTTACTTTCAATAAATAATGCATCTTTTTGAACTGTATATTCAGAACAACTGTAATACTTGGTGTATTTGAAGAACAACTGAAGTTTTGAATAACTGAATAGAGCATCTTCTGCTCCTGCAGATTTCTAAAAAGATATTACTGTTTATATATATATATTCTGGTAATATGAAAGACTCTACCACTTAGGAGCTCTTATATTTATTTATATAATTTATATGCATTTATTTTTATTTGAAAGTTTTAGGTATTGTCAATTGTTTTATGGAAATCAATTATTAAACAAATGCAGAACATTGTCATATGAGGAAGTCACAGCCCTTTTGAAATTATTTTTAGGTAGTTCTAGAGTACTGGTTGTGTAGACCATGTACAGTGGTAGATAATCTCTGTGGGGTTCACAAAGTAAACATAAATGGAGCAAACCTGTTACCAAAACACAGCTTGAAATTATGGGTTTTATTTTATGTGAGTCATTGATTTAGTCTTTGCTGTAAGTTGGCTTAAAGAGTATTGATAGGACACAAAATCCATTTTAGTAATCTAATTTGTTGGGAGTACTAGAGAAATAATTAGGATTCCAGACCATATCATACGGAAGCAAACTTGTCAGCAGCCTGGACAGGCTGTTGATGATGTTGATTACTGTGATGCAACAGCAGTCTTTCCCGTTTTTGCTGATCATTAGGCAGTGATCTTTCATTGAGAGGAACATAGGTAGTTAACCAGACTTTGGCTGCTGAACAGACTCACTGCGATTGTAGGTGAAAAGTTGAAGCACTCAAATGAAGAGCAGCTTCGCTAAGTTACGCTTTATAATGAAGATTACTCCAGAGGTCTTCAGTTTTTGTAAACTAATCTAGTGGATGGAGTTGCATTGTACTCTGTGGCAGTCAGCATTCAGCATGATCATTAATATGTGCCTGGTTGAACAGTGTGTGAAAATTTGACCCTATTTAGATACCAGTCTAGTTACAGAATAGTATCACTCCTTGATACTGATTTAAAACAATGTATTTGTATGAATACAAGAAGATTAGATGTAACTGGTGTTTTCTTAAATCTATTTCCTTCCTAATCCACTTCCTGTGCAGAACCATGTCCAGACTAACTCAGCTGGAGAGACTGGATTTAGGAAGTAATGAATTCACAGAAGTGGTGAGTGTTGCCTTACTAACTGATATTTGTATTTTTTATAAATCTCTTTAACTTTTAATCTGTTTTTAATCAATATGAAAATGCAAACAGCAGCTTAAGAGTTTTGCTACGTATACTTTATACTGCGTTATGGACCCTCTTAAAAAGAGTATGTGCATATTCTGATGGATGTGAGTGTATTTTTCCTCAGTTTGAAAATAACAATCTGTGGTATAGTAGGGTTATTCCACTGGTACAAAATTAGTGGTAATATATGTGTTTGAATTATAACTATTTGGCTTATAATAAACACTTATTGGTTGTCGTGCATTTAATGTTGTAAGTTCTGTATAAGCCATGCATAACCTGCTTTTAGTCTTTATTTTGTGATTCAGTTGAAAAATAATACTTTCCATAAAAAAAGGTCAAACCAAAAAAAGCCTAACCACACAAACAAAAAACCAAAAGAAACTAAGTTTACTGTGATCAAGTTCTTAACAAATTTTTGTATATCTGGTATATATTTACATTTCAGAAAGTGAACTATCTAAGTTTTGTTTGATGACCTAGTAGAAAAACTGTATATAACAGCTATAATAAGACATTACTTAAAGATGTAATATTGTGTCCAGTTCTGGAGCCCCTATTACAAGAAGGATATGGGGGTGCTGGAGCAAGTCCAGAGAAGAGCCAGGAGAATGATCAGAGGACTGGAGCACCTACAAGGACAGGCTGAGAGAGATGGGGTTGTTCAGTCTGCAGAGGAGAAGGCTTCAAGGAGACCTTGTTGTGGCCTTACAGTTTTTGAAGGGGACCTACAAGAAAGCTGATAAGGGACTTTTTAGGAGGTCAGACAGTGATAGAACCAGGGGAAATGGGTGTAAGCTAGAGGAGGGTAGATTTAGGTTGGATATTAGGAGGAAGTTGTTCACTGTTAGGGTGGTGAGACAGTAGAACAGGTTGCCTAGAGAGGTCGTGGAAGCCTCATCCCTGGAAGCTTCTAAGACAAGGCTTGATGGGGCCCTGGGCAACCTGATCTAGTGGATGGTGTCCCTGCCAGGCGGGGGGGTTAGAACTAGATGATCTTTAAGGTCCCTCCCAACTCTGACGGTTATATGATTCTATGTAATGGAGAAATAATTGAAATTGGTTTTGCTTTTCACTATTTTGATATAAAGTTTTTAAAAAAAGGCTTCCTTTTAACAGCCTGAAGTACTTGAACAACTGAGTGGGTTAAAGGAATTTTGGATGGATGGTAATAGACTAACACTTATTCCAGGGGTAAGTTCCTTTACTGTGTTAAACATTTTCCATTTTAATTTACAGTGGTATTTGTTTTGTCAGTGATCATATATGTTAATGTTGCTATGTAATTTTAATGTTACTTAAAGCCTAAAGGCTAAGTGCTTAACTAGTCAACTTAGAATTTGTCACTGATAATGGGAGATGGGTACACAGCTTTTCTTTCATTGAAAGTTTTATATAGCTCACCTAGAAATTATGTTCCAGTTCAGGATGGGGTAAAAACCCTAGATCAAATCCTGAATCAAATTTGGGGTTGACTGTTTCCTCAAAAATACGTTATTTTGTGTTAGACAGTAAGCAGGATAAATAAGTTGTATTGAACTTGTACTCATCACAGCCATAAAGCAAGCAGTGCTTGTTTAGGTGCTGTATATGCAGGAAGTATAGCCAGCTCCTGTTCTGTTGACTTCATCTGGGTTCTTGATGTTTTTCAAAATTACGTGGGGGTCCACGTAATAATAGGCTGACCTATTATTACAGTGAACCTGTGCTTATGTTATAGTAAACTATTAAATGAGTATTAGAAATTTGGAAACCAGCTGGTCTGTTTTCAGACTTATAAGTCACTACGCACTTTTGGTGTGAGGCTTTCTTGCCTGGTTAGTAGTCTCTACTGTCTTTCCTCACCCCTGCTAATTCTTCATTGAGAGTTGACTGAATATATTAAACATTTCTACTTTACAGTAAAAGTAAAACTGTATTTTGTGAAAGGGACTGGATCTTCCCTGTGAAGACTTTAGTAGAGTAGTGTGCACAAATTGTCAAGCTTATTCTTGGTTCATATGGAAAGGTAATACAAGCTTATATTTTGGCTTCTTTCTTCAGCTTAGTACAATTAGGGATTCATTGTTGGGTTTTTGAGGTTAAGTAGGATACAGTTGTACACAAAATGCAAAATTAAGCCTTAAAAGACTTTACTGGAGCCTAGTGATACCTTACATAATCTATCTAAAGTCTGTTCTAAAGATTCAGTTACTTGATTCACAGCAACTGATTAAACTTTAGAATTGGCAGCAGTAACTTTAGAGACAGCAGAATTACTGTGGTGTGTCTGTGTGTGTGTCAAAATATAAGCTGTGTGTATCTGCACAAAAGAATTCATTATAAAACTCAGATATATATCGTTGTATTCTTTTCCTCTGGTATTACACTTGAGAGACAGTTTGTTGTCAAATCTGCTGGTTTTTTTGTTCAGACTTGCACTTTTTAGAATGCATTATTTTCTCTTGCTTTTAGTTCATAGGCACTTTGAAACAACTGACCTACTTGGATGTTTCTAAAAACAACATTGAAGTAGTTGAAGAAGGTATTTCAGGTTGTGAAAGCCTGCAAGACCTACTGTTATCCAGTAATTCACTTCAGCAACTGCCAGAGTCTATTGGTTTGTATTTCCAGTTAATTTTTGCTCTTAAAAGCTTATAGTTTAGACACAGAACACTTGATAAAAGACAAATGGCATTTTAGATCTAAGTTTTAATTGATTAAAAGTGCCAGTTAGATATAAAGCTGTAATGCATTGCTAAACAATAATATTTATATTTATTTTGGAGCATTCTTGACTTTATACAGTAGTCTGTCAATTGACAAGAAACTGTTGACTGTAAGACAGTAAAAAAAAAAAAAATATTTTTTTTCCTCCCCCAGCTATGGCTGGCACACGTAAGATGGCAAACAACTTCTGTAAACTTATCTGTTTGTTTCTCTCTATATATAGCACTGTAGGCATGCCAGAGGATACAAAAGATGTAGTTCCTTGCCCACAATTTTCCTGGCCCCCCCCAAATTTAAAATTAAAACTGTGCTTAATCAACTAAGGTGTCCTTTTTGATTTACTTGTTCATTTTATTATAGGTTCCCTGAAGAAGGTAACAACACTTAAAATTGATGAAAACCAGTTAATTTATTTGCCAGACTCCATAGGAGGGTAGGTATTTCACCTGAATATTGAATTACCTTTCTGCATGATCTTCTGTAACATTGGCTGCTCTTGTAAATGTTTTTATGCCTACTTGATTTTGTTTCTTCTACATATTAATGTCTTAACAAAGTTCAAAGCAAGTGCTTTCATGCCTTCTAGTTTGCAGCATGTATGTTCTTTATGTATTACTTAATATCAAAAGGCTTACGTTCCTACCTGTTCTGGTTTGAGCTAGAACAGAACTGGTCAATCCAGCCTTAACCTCAAACGGTCACATTCACTTATTACTACAGCCACTAACCTATAAAAGAAAAAGTGAATGTGGAGGAAAACAAGATGTTCAAAAAGGCAGTTAGCTGCCCGCAGCTGTTTTGTGGCAGTAACATGGCTGTGCTTAAAGCTTGTAAATGATTGAGCTATTAAAAAGCTTGTAGAAAGTAGATCTGAATGCACACATGTATCTTTTTTTATAAGGAGAATTTTCACCTATTCATCAGCAGGTTTTTTTAATGTGTTTTTTTAACTTAGTGTTCACTTATTTAATTTAAAACTCACAAATGACGGTAAAAATAATTCAATATTAAGTGATATACAAATGAAAGGTATTTGTTCAATCTCTTTTCTCCGATTATAATTAATGTAGATTATGCTTTATTGTCAGAACTTACAGAGTATTTCTTTACTGCCAGATTCTTACACTACTGTCTCTTTAGCTCCAGAATTCTTTTCTTGTTCAGAAACCACACTCAGCTACTCAGAATCACAGAATGTTAGGAGTTGGAAGGGACCTCAAAAGATAATCTAGTCCACTCCCCCTGCCACAGCAGGATTCCGTTGACTAGGTCACACAGGAACCCATCCAGACAGGTTTTGAATATCTCCAGAGAAGGATACTCCACAGCCTCTCTGGGCAGTCTGTCCCACTGCTCTGGCACCCTCACTGGGAATAAATATTTTTTTGTATTTACATGGAACCTCCTATGCTTCAGCTTGCAGCTATTGCCCCTTGTCTTGTCACTGGGCTTCACTGAGAAGAGTCTGGCCCCATCCTCCTGACACTCATCCTTCACATATTTATAAGCATAAATGATGTCACCCCTTAGTCTCTTCTTCTCCAGGCTACTGTTTGACTGTGATCTGTCCCATTCTGAATGTTCTCAGTGCCTAGCACTAGCACATTTTCATGTAATACGCAAACACTTGATGTTACTGACACCCCTATTTTCACTGGATGCACTGTTATGAGAACAGTGTAAAGATTTAAAAATAAAACCCCCAAAGCCCCTGAATATAAAACCACAAAATCTCCCAAATTGACCAACAAACAAAATAAAACCCAAAACACATTTTAAGCAATTAGTAAAGGATTTTCCTTGGTTTTTAATTCCTGTGGATTTTAGAGTTTTATTTTGAATTAAATTTGAGACTTGTAATTAATAGTGGTATTAACGTCATTTAAACTTAAATTGTTCAATTAAATCTGCATTAATTACCCAGTGAAAGGAGTAATTGGTTATGTTGGGGGTTTTTTTTGCAGGTTAGTATCATTAGAAGAACTGGACTGTAGTTTCAATGAGATTGAAACATTGCCTTCATCTGTTGGGCAGCTCTCTAATCTAAGGACGTTTGCTGCAGATCATAACTTTTTAACACAGCTGCCATCAGAGGTATGTATTTAATTACAGAACTGTAAAATGAATTTTTAAATGTACTTTAAATTATATCATCTATACAACTGGATAACAGGTTAATAATTATTGAGTAGGTTTTGTTTGTGTTTATAGGAGTGTGCTTGTACAAATACAGAAGTTAATCAACTAATGAAATTCTGAATTTTTTAAGCAAAAAGTAGAAATTTGTTGCTAGTGTATTGGAACTAAAAGAAGGTTTAATGTGTAAGAAAAAATCTAATTATGCTCTACAGATAAAAATAGCTGTAATACTAATTGTTTAAGATAGTAAAAATTTCCCTGTTTAAAACTGTGAAGATTAATTAATTCTTTGGGGTTTTTTCAGATTGGAAACTGGAAGCATGTAACAGTGTTGTTTCTGCATTCTAATAAGCTTGAATTTCTCCCTGAAGAAATGGGTGATATGCAGAAATTAAAAGTCATCAATCTAAGTGACAATAGGTTTGTGAATGCATTTATTCAAGTAGAAGTTCTATCGAATGCAATAATAATTTAGAGGTATTGTTATGAATATACTATGCTACCTTTTTTTATCTTGCACACACCTTAGAAGCTGTCTGGGATACATGTATTTAGTGTTGTACTCTGGATCTTGCAGTGCCATTGTAGTAAGCTGTCTTTAATGACTTGGCACAGTGCATGCCTTGAAGCACAGCTTCAGTACAGTCATGATTGTTACCATGTCTTTCTGGGAATTTATTTTTAGTATTTTTATAAAATTTTTGATCCCTATTTAAATGTTAATACCTTTGTGTATTGCATATAAAGGACACAAAAGAGTGTCAAACTATGGTGTAAAACACTTGCGTGTGTGGGGCAAGGGGGAATACAGAGTTGCATTTTATTACAGCTAGTCATTAAAAACTAACAAAAAAATTCTCTTTTGGGCATTGGAAATATGTAGAATTGAAATAAAAAATGGATAAATGGAAATAAAAAATGGTTAAAAAATTGGTTGGATGGCTGAGTCCAGAGGGTTGTGCTCAATGGAGTCAAGTCTGGTTGGTGGCCAGTCACAAGCGTTGTCCCTCAGGGGTCAGTGCTGGGGCCTCTCCTGTTCAACATCTTTATTGATGACTTGGATGAGGGGATAGAGTGCACCCTTAATAAGTTTGCAGATGACGCTAAGCTGGGTGGGAGTGTCGATCTGCTTGAGAGTAGGGAGGCTCTGCAGAGGGACCTAGATAGGCTGGATCGATGGGCAGAGGCCAGTGGGATGAGTTTTAATAAGGGTAAATGTAGAGTCCTGCATTTTGGTCATAAAAACCCCCAACAGTGCTACAGGCTCGGGAAGGAGTGGCTGGAGAGCTCCCCAGCAGAGAAGGACCTGGGGGTGCTGATTGACAGCTGGCTGAACATGAGCCAGCAGTGCCCAGGTGGCTAAGAAGGCCAATGGCATCCTGGCTTGTATTAGGAAGAGTGTGACCAGCTGGAGCAGGGAGGTGATCTTGCCACTGTACTCGGCACTGGTGAGGCCACACCT
>VWZX01002154.1:0-81441 GCA_013399015.1 Galbula dea | reverse complement strand
ATTCTGTGAGATGTGGTTCTTCAGGGGATGATTTAGGGGTAAGAGTAGTGTAGGGCTATCGGTTGGACTAGGTGATCTTGAGGGTCCTTTCCAACCATAATGATTCTGTGATTCTGTGAAATATATTGGGAGGAACAAGTCTGACTGAACTTTTCCTCCTATTCTGCCAGTCCAGCTTCTCTGTATCTCATCTGTACCTTGATTTATGCATTATTGCCAGAGCTTCTATTATTCAGGGCAGCCCCTTTCCCACACTTGTATCTTGGAAAACAACAACAGTTATCAGGTGCAGCACTTTTTTTAAATTGGAGTGCACGTGTATTGAAAGATAAAATGCTGAGGATCCAGATTAATTAATTCAGATTAATTGTTGTCAAGATTGTATTTAAGTTACTAAACTGAGTTAAATTCAAGTTACGTTGTCATTAAGCTGCTTGCTAAACTGGGCAGAAATGTGGTTTTTGTATTTATCTAGGATTTTTTATTCTAGGTATAACTTTGAATCTAAATTAAGTGCTGTTCTTTTTCAACTGTCAATAGTTGTTCATTTAACTGTATCTGTAAATGTCCATTTTGAACATATTTTCAGGTTAATGCAGAATTGTTTCTTAACTGTATTGGTAAACATGCTTACATAAATTCTTCTTGTAATTTGCAGACTGAAGAATTTGCCATTTACCTTTACAAAACTGCAACAGCTCACTGCTATGTGGCTATCAGACAACCAGGTGAACTTTTTAAAAAATAAAAATAGAGAATTGATGATTTTTATTCCTAATGGAATTGACAAGTATAGAGCCATCTGGTAAATAATGAAACCTGGTACTGTGTATACGCATCAATACTTCCTTGACGTTATTATGTCAGTTCTCCCAAACCTACCTGTCTTTGGAGACTTCCATGCTTCTAGCAAAGTTCTGTGCTGTTAGGAAATGCAAATTAACAGATGTTGGGTTTTTAGTTTTTGTTTTTCTTAATTCAGGCTTGTTTGCACAGGAGAGTTTGTGCTTGAGAAGCCAGTACTTGAACGTGTAGCATGCTGTTTTTTTCACACATATACCATCAGGAAAACTTAGCAAGCTTTTTTATGAGCTAGGTTTCTTACCATGCCTTTGAACTCTGTGTCTGTCTGAGTTTCAAGCTATTAAGCAGTAATTCATGTGCTTGTGGCTTCTATTTTGCCATGTATTGAAGCCCTCTGGACTGTGCTAATTTCCTGAATGCTGTTAGGGGTACAGGACTGCAAGAAATGCAGTAGGCTCAGATGTAGCATAATAAAATCACTTTTACTAATACAGTAGTTTCAAGAATCCCCAGCCCTTTTTTGTAATATGTGGGGGATATTCAGTGTAGTCTGAGTGCAAGATTTTCTCTTTATATGATTGCCTTCAGCTTTAAATGGTGAAATATATTCGTGTATTCCAGATCAGCCGGCTTTGGGGTAGTAGTAAGTCCTAGGAAGAAACTGGGTTATTTTTTGAATATCCAGTGCTTACATTTCTCTTAAAGCTGTTACTGAGTTTCAGTTCTTGGTCAAAGCCAATTGTCAAAGACAGACTTGTTAATAACTTCATTTTAGAAAAATTATTCAGAGGAGAAAGGTTTAATATAAGGCAGAGTCATCTTCAAAGTAATGGGACCGTCATGTTCTGTGATATGTAGGTCATATTTTACTGTTATAAAATATTCTTCTTTCATCTGCTTCCTAGTCTAAACCACTTATCCCTCTTCAAAAAGAAGCTGACCTTGACACACAGAAAACAGTGCTTACTAATTACATGTTCCCCCAGCAACCAAGGACTGAGGACGGTAAGAATTTTTTAAATATCCTATCAGAGTGCTCACTTTTGAAAGCAACAATGGGAAGGCTGTACAGCTGGTTTGAGTTTTACTAGATAATACTTAAACCACAAGCTTGGCATAAACTTATGATTGAGTTAAGAATTGAAGTATGAGAACATAAACTTAATGTGACCTACATATTGGTCAATTCTAGGTGGAACTGTTTCAATGGGGGAGGTGAGGAATGGGCTGATGGTATCAGGTTCTGTGATGGTTGCCACTTCCCAGTTTTAAACCTGTTTTTATGCCAGCAGGGCTTAATGTTTTGGGGTGAAATTCCCCTTAGCAGGTGTCTTCACCTGCTTCAGACTGACTATTTACACAGAATGCTAGAGAATATGTTTCCTCGGTTCCTGAGTACATATTTTGGAAAAGTACATAGCATTAAAAAAAAAAAAATCATTGAGAAAAAACCCAATCTTGCTCACACTTAGTTTGAATGTTTTTTTATAAAAGGTTAGATCTAAAATACTAAGCTTTCTTGCCAGAAAGTTATTTCTGCACACTTCTGAAATAATTAGGAAAATAAGTAATACATGAGTAAATCCACTAGGAGTTAGGAAAACAGAGTTAAATATTTCCCACTTTCTTTCCTCTGCAGCCAAAAAGAAAAAGCTTGTTCTGCTTTAACAGAAATGGAGGGAGGAAGGGGCATGTATCAGTGGAAATTGTTGAAAACTGGCAAGTGTCAATATTTGCTGTTCCATGGCACAAGTGTCTAGTACACTGAGAGAGGAGTAATCAAAAATATTAGCAAACCTACTAAATTGTGCATCACTTTTAGTGCCTTCTAATGCGGATAATGCATCTACAATGCCTCTGATAGAATGTGACAATTATAAAACCATTTTGACATTCAGTGAAGTTCAGGACTTCAAATTTATACCAAGGTGGCAGGGTTTCTTTTTGTAGGCAAGGAAAGGGCTGCTTGTTTGGGTTAAGCTGACAGAATACCTGACTCTGAGGTGACCATTCCAAGTGGAAGGTTTAAATTTCATTAGATAGGATTTTTAAAAGTTAAAATTTAAAGGGTCTTTTTCTCAGGAACAGTTTCAGTGATGGTGAAATCTACTAGAATATTTTCAGAAGTGTTAAAAATTTTAAGTTTACCCAATAAATGCAGAGAAACAAATATGACAATGCACTTATTGAGGCCTATTAGTTTTTTTTTTCTATTTCAGGTAAAAGTAGTTCATATGAACAGTCTTGGCATTACTAGTCAAGGATATAAATTTGCTGGGGTGGTGGTGTGAGATTTCATAACAATTTGGTGTGCTGAAATAGAACCTGGTATACACAAAGGCATGGAGAAATGTTAGAATAACAGTGGGTACCTAAAAGATTCTATTTTTTTTAATCTCTTGTGAAATTACACCAGAAATACTTTGTAAAGCTCCTGTCATTTGTATAACTTCTGGAAAATTTTGTTTACCTGACGTTTTAGATGTTTTGGAGATTTTTTCAGGATTAGTAATAAGGCAGGTTTCTGTTATTAAGTCATTCTTAGTCTTCATTTGTAAATTTTCATTAAATGAAATCAGGTGAATGCTCTTATAGGTGCTTAATAAGACCACCTCCCTGAAATCAGGCTATATAAATCTATATAATTTACATTTGCATAAATGCAAATAGTTTCATATTTATACATGCATATTTATTCGTAATTATTTATGAATAGAAATACTTAGCAGCAGGGACTTCTGTTGAAAATTTTCAGGTGTGAGTGTTAAGACTAGTGTATAACTGTGGATGAAGTTTTTTACTTTACAGATCCTGATTTTGCTGTTACGAAAATACAGCCAAGATTGTAAAACAGTGGCAGTGCAGCTGGTCTTCAGTTAATGGTGCTGCTAGTTTCTTGTTTTTGAGGAATGCATACAAAAACACACTGCTCCTGCCCAAGAGGAAGAGAAAGAGGATTTTTATTTTGCAAATGTATCCTATTCTTATGAGGGTCTCTCTCTTTTTTTTAAGTTATGTTCATATCTGATAATGAAAGTTTCAATCCATCTCTGTGGGAGGAACAGCGGAAGCAGCGTGCTCAGGTGGCATTTGAGTGTGATGAAGACAAAGATGAGAGAGAGGCACCCCCTCGGGTTAGTGTTGAATTTATTGTGGAATACTTGGTGCTTCCTTCCCTCATCGCTACTCCTGAATCCCATTCATTTTTTTTCCTTACTTTGGCTGTGGATTTTGCTTATCTGAAGAAATTAAGTCTTCAGTTATTAGTTAAGAGTGGTTAACAGGATGAAGTAACGTGGATTTTGAGGTGGTTTTAGTTGGGGGTTTTTTTTTGGCCACATCATTTAAAGTGGAGAACAAGGGGGAAAAACTCTCAGCCAGTGTAAGACAATGTAGGGCGTAACTAGGAGACTATCTGATGGGTGTTGCCATGGAGAAGGGATAGTGGGGAAATAATGATTAATCCTGTTTTTTCACTAAGTAAATTACAGTTGTCATAATTCTTCCTTGCAATCAATGGACACACTTCCTTGGTTTTATAAACTTAAGTCTGCATTAATGCAGGTAAACTTCAACAGCAGAGTGCAGATCCTAGATCATTCAGTGTTTTGTCCTAACTCATTGTTTCAGAGTTGATGTTTTAATTATGGCATTTAATTAAATGTAGATTTTTATTGCTTTTTGTTATACAGGAAGGCAACCTGAAGAGATATCCAACTCCATATCCTGATGAACTGAAGAATATGGTCAAAACAGTCCAGACAATTGTACATAGGCTAAAGGATGAAGAATCTACTGAAGATATTGCCAAGGAGTCAAAACGAGAAGGACAGACAGTTTCTGTAAAAGATGTGGGGGTAAAGGTTAGAAATTATCTTCTGACTTTGCAAGACTACCAAAGATCTAGCGTCATTGATCCCTTTTATTTTTTTTTTCTCCTCCCCCACTAATGCTTTAGCAAGAATAATTGTCAGATTAAAGAATAAGACTTACTTCTTCACTCTCTAAAGAAATCCGTAACAAATATCTGTTTTGTAGTGGCAGTTTTCCTCTAACACTAAGAACCAGGGAAGTACTTAATTCTCAGGAAAATGCGAACTATAGACATATTAAGGAGCTGGCTTCTTCAGTCTCTGGAGGATGGCATCTTTGTCATCCTCTGATCCTCTTTTATCCACCAGATTTCACAATGGAATGCAGGATTATCTCTAAGGATCTTACTGCTGCCCTCGTGACTGCAGGTTTTAACCGTGTAAGATGCGAAGGCAGTCATAGCGAGTTGGCACAAAAGCTAAGAGTCTAGCAGGTTGATGTAGTATTGATAGGACTGCTGTTTGGTACAAACATGTCTCATTGTGGATACCTTTGGCCTTTATTTTTTAAATTTAATGTTACAAATTGACCCCAGTAAGGAGGAGAGTCAAACGGATTGACAAAGGGTAGGAACCCTACCTCAATAATCTGCAGAGTTTTCTCTGCATTTTTTACCTGGTTCATTTCATATTTTGTAATTTCAAAGCTCAAATTTTCCATTCCAGTTTCCCAAAATGTATAGTGTTATCTCTAAATATGTTACTGAAAACTTTTCAGGATGTTTTTTATGCTGTGTTCTTAATCCTGTAGACTTCAGAAATGGCCTCAGTAAAGAGCAAAGCAGATGAGAGAAAGCAGTATTCAGCAGGAAGCTCTGTGCAGAAGCCTACTGAACCAGAAGCTGAGCACAGCACCACAAATTCACAGATGACTACACTTGTTAAAACCTTGCAGAACACAAAAACAATTGTCAACCATGAAGACACGCTTGAGGTATGACATTGTGATGAACTTCACAGCAATCAAAGAATTATGCTGGTGGTGTATTGCATTTGTTACTCTGAGAGAAGAAAATATATGTTGACAGTGGCAGAAAATTGCCATCCATAAGTGCTAATCAGTAGCATGAATAAGTAGCTAATGAGTAAATACTGATGGTTTGCAATGCAGTATTTTTCTTACTTCAGGTTACATTAAGTAAAAGTTGAAATAGCAAAAAAAAGTTCATAATGAGATATACATACATTGAAAGAAAAATAAAGCAAGCTTGTTTGAAAGTTGGCCTAAGTATCAAACTGTGAAAAGACTAAGAATTTTCCAGGTTTTGCTTGTTTGTCAGTTCTTCATTAAATAATAAATTTTAATTGTCACCAAAATGACAAATACCCTGTTTGTAGGAGCAATGAAAAACTTGTATAATTTGAAATGAAAAATGAAAGGTGGATTTGAAGTATTTATTCCTTTGTATTTATTAGTGAGCTGTCATGAATATGACTTGCATTGTATTTGTCTCTTATAAAGAGTTAGAGATCTTAAACTTCCAAACTGTGTATATCTCTCTGACAAACAGCATGGATTAATTTATTTAGAATGTTTCAGACTTATGACAAGTTTTGGCACTTGTCACTTAATTGCCAGTCACAACATGTAAAATGCTTTTTTCATAGTTTCACGAGCAGATTATTTTTGCCTGTGTTGTGTAAGCAGTGAAATGTTCATAATATGCTGAAGAGGCTTTGTGACAAGCAATGTTGCTGTTGCTGGCTGTTTCCCCACTAGTGTATTCCTGCTTTTGCATGCTTTCTGAAAATACTAGTTTTGACAATTTCTTTAGTTTAAAAGCATAATTTCAAAAAATCATATTAGTTATCTAACAATAGTGACAGAAATTCTTTGTAGCTGAAATGAGGCAGCAGTGTGTAGTTGAGCAGGGACAGTGAATTCCTTGCTTCCGCGTAATAACCTGCTGATAACTCTAGCAGTTGAATCCAGATAGCTAAACTTAGAATGCATTTAAGTTTTTTGTTTCAATATTGATTACATTTGTATGCTACACCCAAGAGGAAAGGCCGTGAAGGAAAGGTAGTGAAGACATTGTCTGTTCCGCTTGTAGAGAAAAACATTTGGAATTTTTTTTTGTTTTGTAATGAAGAGTACCATAGCTTGTTTGCTACATCTCAATCAAGTTTGTCCTCCCTGCACTATCCAGGTAGTTAGTATCATAGGAAAGGTGTTGTTCCAGTAGGTTCTACACATTAAATCTTTTGCAGCTTGTAAGAGAAAGTGAACACCAGGGTGTTTTGCCAATCTGCAATATGGATTTTGTAGCATTTGTAATAGGAAGCATGTTTACTAGGAAGAAGTTTCAACTTCAGGGAAGGAAAGGGTGTTTTTTCCTTCAAAATATTACTGCAAACAATTGTTATTTGAAGATTATAGGAAGACAGGGCTGGCAATGGTATACTGCATCAGTCACATGGTTGCTTTTGCAGCAGCTGTCAGTTAATCCCCATCTCTGCCATTGTTCTTGAGTTTATATGACTTCTCTTCCTTTCGGAATTTACCCCCAGTGTAATTTAAAGATATAAACTGAAGCTGTGTTTGCTGGTGTTTTGCTGGACTAGATGAGCCAAGCTCCTTGAATCTTTTCTCACAACACAGCTTTCCTTTCCTAAGATTGTCTTGGTCATGCTACTCTATCAGCTGTTTGTTTGAGGTCTCTTCTGCAAAATCAATACCCAGCTAATTCTTCTGGGGTGTTTTCTGGTTCAGTGATAACTTTCTTTCTAACCTGAACTCAATCGGACATTCTTTCCAATGGTAGAACAGAGATTGCATTTACTTGTTTTGAGTAGGTTTTTGCATCACAAGTTTCCAGTTTGAGTGTTGTTCCCATGAGGTTTGTCAGTGACAATGGAAGCCTGCATGTTCAGTGGCAACTATTACTAGATTCGGTTTATGCACTACATGGTCGTGTTATGCTTGTGTTACGTTGCTTGTTTATTTTTTTCCCCTTTACTGTTTAGTGGGAGACAGTTTGGATAGTATTGTCTTAACCTTTAAGCAGTTCTTTAAAATCCATAGCATAAAGCTGTTTTTCCTTCAGCAGGATTCAGAAGAACTTTCCTCTGATGAAGAGATGAAAATGGCAGAAATGCGTCCACCGCTGATAGAAACCTCCATAAACCAACCCAAAGTCGTAGCTCTTAGCAATAACAAAAAAGGTTAGATACCATAAAAGCAATAGAAGTTGTGTGATTCTGATAACTTCTTGACTCAGTGGCTAGTTTTTCCAATTAAATTATGTAAAAATAGATTTAAGTTGTATGTTTTAAAAGAAAGATGACCAGTTCTCCAGTTAAGCAATGAAAGCAGAGCAAAATCCACTTCAATACTTATATTTGAGTATGTGATATGTAGCTGTGTTGACATCCTAGTTTTCTTGATTCTTGTTTAAAAATTCAGTTTAAACGCAGAGGGTGAAATGAGATATGTGTGTTCTAGCTAGGTTGAACACACTCTTGATATGCTTCAGAAAAAGATTACAGAAAGTGGTGTTTACCCTGGAAATATTCCATATTTAGCCCCTCTTCCAGATTTTTTCTTTATTATATCACTTGTTTAAATTTTTCGGAGAAGCTGTTATCTCTTCCTAAGTTTCAAGAATTAACTTACCTCGTGGCAGCTTTTTCTCCAAAGTCACTTTATTCTTTTATGCTGCTTCTTTTCTCTAACAGGAAACTTCAGAACATTGGTTTCGTAACCTAAGTTTTACATTGTCTGAAAGATAATTTCAGTCTGGGTAACCATTTCCTTAAGAGTAAGGAATGACTTAGGACTCAGCGAAAACATAATTTATAACTTGGACAGCAAACTGTATGTTGCTTCATATGATATCCTAATCCAGTGCTTCCAGGTCAAAAGGCTTTTCTGGCCGTTAGATGTAAAAGGGTGAGATTTAGTAGGAATAAAGGAAAACTACATGGAGGTAGCTGGAAGAGTCTGCTGAGGATCACATGTAGGTGAAATGATTGATGTTTATCAATACTGTCTTTGGGTTTTTATGCCCAACTAAAGTCATAAGTCAAAACTTCTTCATTGTCTCTGGAAATAGATATTAGTATCACAAACTTTCTGCTTTTGACACTTGTAACTATGTCTTGAAGCAAAAATTTATATGTATTTCTACAATTATATCAAAATCATGGCTGGTTTGAAGTCCCACAGGGGAATTATTTGTATATGTATGTATGCATACATTATGCAAGAATCAATGTGCACAGATCTAAATTACTTGGAAAATGTTGTCCCAAGTGATCTGTAAAATGTGCGAATGCATTGGATTCCAATTGCAAAAGAACATTTTTCTTTCCTGTGTTTTTGTTTGCTTGGTTGGTTGGGCTTGTTTTGTTTTTTTTGTTTACATTTATAAAACTATACAGAGCTTATCCAGTGATCTAGGTCTTTCCAGAGTGCTTGGTCTAATAAATAGCTATTCAACAATGATACAATGTTTGAAATCACGAACTGTGTACACTTAAAAATCCTGCATCAGAAACAGTGTATTTGATTTTCACAGGGGCTAGTAGACTCATGTAATGAGAAGACTTTAGAATTAACTTCAAAACCAGAACTATTTAATAGATCTTTTAATTATTTAGTAGCTTTTTTTGGAACTATTACATAATGTAGCACTAGCTTAGGCCAAGGAAACTTGGAATAAAGCAGTAAGTTAAATTTTGTTTACAGGTGAGGGCTGTTTGCATTGACCAAACATTTAAAAAAAAACAGGAACTGTTGGCAACAGGTTTTTTTGTAAGTTTAAATGAAGTTTGCAAAGGTGTTTGCCTACATTTTAGTTTCCAGTAGTAAGAATGACTGAAGAACAAGAGGCAATTTCTAAATACCATAACATACACACATTAAATGCTATTAAAAAGATGTATTTGTAATTAAATTAGTAAATTTTTATTTCAGATGATTCAAAAGATGCTGATTCCTTATCAGATGAAGCTACTCACAACAGCAATCAAAATAACAGCAACTGTTCCTCTCCTTCTCGAATGTCAGATTCTGTTTCCTTAAATACTGATAGTAGCCAAGATATTTCTCTGTTGTCTGCAGACAAAGAAACACATGCTGCTGTTTTATCCAAGATCAGGTTTGTAAGATACTGTATACCACTGAGCAAATAGAACAGAAAAATATTGTTTAATCTGTCATATTATGTGTCCATTCCTTTAATTCATTAATTTAGCATTCAAGAAATAATTTACATTTAATGTTATAAAATAAGGCTAAGAAATAGAATAATTTTTAAATTAAAAATGACAATAAAATTCAGAGGCTTATTTTAATATACAAGATATTTTCCCCAACTATTTTAATAATAGAATATAATAATTTCATCATCATAATTTGTTATGCCTTCAAAATAGTTCAGTACACCATTTGAAAGCTCTGTGCTTTTATTTGCACAATTTCAAAGATCAATTTAATTGCTAGTGGAACTATTGAAGGCTTTTAAGAACTTAAAAAAGAATGAACTTAAAGGTTGCCCCTCTTCTCAGACTGGAAAATAGAAGGAGATTCTTTACCCAGAGGGTGGTGAGGCACGGGAACAGATTGCCCAGAGAAGTTGTGGATGCCCCATTGTCCCAGTCCAGTTAATAGACACAGGGTAAATTCGAGGTTTATTTCCCAGAGCAAAGTTAAGACACAAACGAGGTCAAATGCCGCAAATCAATTAGGGTTTCTTGGAACAAGGGAGTTAAGCGATAAGACAGTAGGGTAGAGAAAAAGGGAAGAAAATTAAGCAGAGGACAGCAGAGATAGAGAAGGGAACGAGGGAGCATAGTTACACTGCCATGAATCCGGTCCTCACGATGTCCCGAGAGTCCAAAGTCTGGACTACAAAAATGCAGTCTCGCACAGTTGGGAAACCAATTTGCTTCAGCTAGAAAAGCAGAGGTTTCAAACGTCTCTTACACCCTCCCCTGGCAGTGTTCAGTGCTGGATGTGGCCCTGGGCATCCTGGTCTAGTGGGTGGCATCCCTGCCCATGGCTGGGGGTTTGGAACTGAATGATCTTAAGGTCTCTTATAACCTGGGTCATTCTTGAAGTTTTAGTTAGGTGCCATTTAAAATAAAAATTGTCAACAGAAGAAGCAAGACATTTGTCTAAAATTGTCATAAAACTTGTATGTAATTTTAAAAAAATTGAATTACTGTCACTTTGTACTTTTTCACACTTTTAAGCTGTTTAGTAATTTCTATTCAATTTAAACAAACTTCTGAAATCACATGACACAAACATGGCCAAAGTGAGCCCTCTGTATAGTATATTTGTGTGATGGCAAGATAGCAAGTAAGTCTGGTCGTATATTGGTCTTTGTCTTGTGCACACAGTGTGGCTGTTTCGCTTGTTATGATTATTTTTTCTAAAGCAGTTCTTAAGGGAATATGTTGTTTCCTTTTGAAATTTCTTCTAAAAGTCTTCTTTTTTTCCAGGCAAGAAGATAAAAATTTGAATAATATTTTGCAAAATGGAGATGAACTGAGCATTACAGTAGAAGAAAAAATAAATGTGCAAGAGAAGGTTATAAATTTGTCTCAGTATGAAATAAGTATTGAAGAAAGATTAGGCCTGGTAGGAAAAGGTGTTGATCTAAGCACTTCTACAGAGGAGTCTCACAAATTAGACCAAATAAACATGAATATCAATAAACTGGTAAGTGAAGAGGCATTGCCAGTCCCTGTAGATAAGTTACAAACACAGGAAATAGTTTCAGTAAAGGGCTTTTTGAATAACAATGCGAAAGAAGAAAGTGAGCATTTGGAAAATGGAAATAAATATCCTATAAACAAAGTAAATGGACATCCTGCGGAAGCAGTACAGTCTCCCAGTAAAGAGAAACTAACAAGAAGCACTACAATTGATGATGATTCTGCTGAGCTGCCTGTTTCAAGGAGCACTGAAGATTTGTCCCCACAGAGAAGTGGTCCTGTGATGAAATCTCACAGCATCACTAGTATGGATACGGGTGGTCTGAAAATCTGTGATATTGTCCATGAGAATGGATCTCAACAGTCAAATTCCGTGGTAAAATCAGCATCTGATAGTGCAGATGGGAAAAACATAGTCCGAAGTAAATCTGCTACTGTTCTATATGATCAGCCTTTGCAGATTTTTCCTGCGTCGTCATCATCATCTGAATTAATATCTTCTACAAAAACTGTGTTCAAGTTTGACTCAAATCACAACCCTGAAGGTGCTAACGTAGTGAGGGGATCAGTGACAAGTGGTGCACAGACGTTCTGTGCTCCCCAGTACAATATTCAGTACAGCAGCAGTGCAACAGCAAAAGACACCTTGTGGCCCCAGAAACAAAACACCCAAGTAGAACAAGGCAGCTTACCTCCTTCACGTCTGCTGCGGTCTGACAGTACAGAAACCTCGAATTACGTAAAGCATCCTGCCAATATGAATTTCTCCAATCATAACAATGTCCGAGCCAGCACTATATATAACACACATCAACGGATGGCTGGGAGACATCCAGATATGTGGGCTTTTCCACCAAATGATAGACTACTTACAGGAGCAACAAGACACACTCTGCAAAGACAGAGCAGTGTGTCTTCTACAGCTTCTATGAATGTTGGGGATATTGGACCTTCACGGCGGAGTCAAGTTTCTGAAGGGGATTATTTAACATACAGAGATTTACATTCAATGGGAAGAGCTCCACCAGTAATGTCTGGACAACAGAGACCTCTTTCTGCTAGGACTTACAGCATTGATGGTCCAAATGTACCCCGACCACAGAGTGCTCGGCCATCAGTGAATGAAATACCAGAAAGAACTATGTCAGTTAGTGACTTCAATTACTCACGGACTAGCCCTTCAAAGAGATCAAACCCAAGGGTTAACTCTGAGCACTCTTTATTAGACCCTCCAGGAAAAGCTAAAGTCCCTCATGACTGGAGGGAACAGGTGCTACGACATATTGAGGCTAAAAAGCTAGAAAAGGTAAAAACATTTTTAAAACTTTTCTACCTTTCTGTTTCCTGGATATGAAATAAGTTAAATACTGTGTTCTGAACTGCTTTTGATTGCCAGTGAAAATGATACTGCCTTAAAAAGGATAAACATTTTTGATGAGTATCTGAGAAAGAGTCAAATTATAGACTCTAAATTAACTTTTCCCCAAAGAAAGAAAAGTCCCTGTTGTTTTTACATCATACTTGTCAGCTTAGTCCAGTTACTTTAGAGTACATTAAATAATGTGACATTGACCTGCTGGATTGAAAGGCCAGCTCTTTTAGGCCAGGTAATTTTTATTGTAGCATTGCACTTGTATTATACTAAATTATTTCCTTATACTTCCTGATCTTTCTGTTCTGCCTTTTTTCCCCTATTCCTTCTCTTCAAGAACAAGGAAAAGAAAATCAGTAAAATCTCTTTTGAAGTATAGGTCTACAGTTTCAGTTGCTGAAGAACTCAAAAGCCATAATTACCATGTATTTGTTTCCAAACCAATTATCCTTTGAAGTTGGGTATCTGACAAATTATTGAATGAGTATTTATTACTGTGAGATGAGAACACTTAAAAATCTTGTTCATTTCAGGAAACCGCAGGAGGTTTTGATAGAACTAGAGACTATGAACAGGATTTTTTATGTACATAAATGCTATCAGGAGTTTGAGCTCATATGTAGAGCTGAACGTAGCTGAATAAGTACCTTTAAAGAATTAATCTATACTGTCTAGCAAACCCCAGTTTAAAATAGACCACTAACTAGTGGGTAGACTATCAGCCTGATGGTGTTTCCTTGGAAGGGAAGTGAGTAAAGCAGCCAAAATACATTCTGATTATGCTAGCTAGGTGGATTTTCTTTAATTTCTTTTGAAAGAATATAGTTTGTGATTTTTTGTTATTATGCTAAATACTTCAATATCCATGATAGCTAAAAAAATTTAATTGGAAATATTTGGAAAAAAGAAATTTAACTATAATTTGTCTTTAGAAATCCAAGCATTTGAAGGCGCTGGGTTGGTTTTGGTTTAAGTTGCATAACTTCTGGGAATAGAAAGGGATGAGGTTTGTTTGGTTTTTAAATAAGCCTACACAACAGCTGCACCTGTTCTGATCCAGCTTGAGTCACATACAGCATAAAATACTTTAAAGCCTTCACAATACTGTGCTGTAATGTGGAGACCTTCTTTCCTACAAGGTCATCACACACCTCACCATGTTATACTCCTAATAAAAGGTGCATTCTCTGATAATTTTCCTAGATGCATGTATGAAATCTTAATTCAAATTGGGAGAGAAGCAAAAACCTCAGCAATCCCTGAATGCAGAGGAAAACAAAATTTAGTGCAGTGCTAATTCAGTTTATTTAAAGCTCATTCTTACACTGTCTACATTTGACATACTAGGAACAAAGTTTAATACACAGGGATGTCTGTTCAGGTTCTATAGCATTGTAGTCACCTACTGAAATGAAATTTAATTGTCTGACCTGATTCTCATTATATCTGTCCATACCATGTTTTATATTAATTTTTTATTTTGTTTCTTACTGGAGTGATATGGAATAGCTGCTATTGTGATCTTAGCCATGCATCAAATTTAACAGGTCTTAGATGTCTGTTTTGTACGTGTGTTTCTTTTGTTCTGGCCTTCAAGCATTTTAAAGTAGCTTTTACTGAGCAATCTGAGACTTGTTTATGGGATTAAAAGTGAATGTGTTTATAATTGTCTACTTTATAGTCTCTGGGATATGACTAACTTGAAAAGAAAAGTCTGAACTGTGAAAAATGTAGATATGATCCTATATGGCAGCTGGCAAATATGATAATGGGGATCTAGGAATTTACTGAATGTTTCTTTGTTCTTTTAAAGTAATGTTTTCATTATTTCTGAGGGTAATTAAAAATTAGCTGGATGGGAGGGGTATAATCTATAAACCAGACTTCTGAAATTTTTTCGAAGTCTGAAAAAACATTTCAGCAATTACAGATCTCATTTAAGGAACGTTTATTGGAAATTGCCTTGACAAAGCTTTCATGACATTTCTTTTCTTAAAGCATAGGACACAACACTGACAAAACAGGTATACTAAATTAAGCCTTTTCATGAATATTTAATTTACATCTATTTTCTTGCCTGTGGTTACATACAACAGTATGGGTTAATAGTATTACCTTTGCTGTGACTCTTCTGAGTCTGTTATTGAAATTAATCACGTTTCTTATTAATATCTTGTGGTTACTATGAAAGAGGGTGTAGTGGGTTTTGGAGGGTTAGTCTTGTAGTGGGTTTGGTTTTGTGTTTTTTGGTTGGTTGGTTTGTTTTTCCTTTTACTAGGCTCCTGAAGTACTTGCTTCTTTCATTTTTATAAAATTTAGTTGTTGGTAGTGGGGGAAATTAAACCACTAGTACTTGTTTTGTTTATTAAGCCTGCTTACCTGATATAGGTAGGAAAAAAACCCCACTATCAAGAGATTAATTTACATGAGGAGAGGTACAGGATAGTTTTAAGTCCAGAAAAATAATTAAGAGTAGGTTCTGGCCAAATAACTAGCATTTGTAATACCTTTGTCAAGCTGTAAGGGGGTGTACATTGATCAACTAAAATTATCCAATGGGTTGAAGGAAGGTTAAAACAGTTCATGAGACCATTTGTAAACAGAAAATTTGCAGATATTCAGAAGAAACAATTGGCTTACCTGGTGCAAAACGTATTTTAGTATGGGATAGAGAGAGGTGCTTATTTGAATGTGAAGCTGCTCTCTAGTGGTTGTACATGTAAGCTGTTGCAAAGCATGCAGTCAATTCTGCCCTTTGTGCACGGATGAGTTTTTAAGAACAGTAATATTTTCCAGCATATTTTCCTTTTTGAGTATGACTTGCCAGTTTCACTCCCTGATGTTTTGTGGCTGTCTTCTATACTAGTCTTGTTGACAGTTTTCACTTAGGAATTTAAACTGAAAATAGTGCCTGTGTAAAACCACTAGCATCGCACACATTTTATAGTGGTGTAAAGGAATTTCTTTTCTATAAATTGGAATAACAAATATCTGCAACAGTTATCTGCAAACATCTGTTACATTTCTGTGTGCTGAGTAGGCAGAAAGTTACTAAGCCTGACTGTCCTTTCCTTAGATATGTATATTTTCTTTTCTTGTTGTGGATCTCTTGGGAGTTCATCAGGTATGTGTCTGCTTTCAGTTCTAATTTCAACTAGAATTAAGTCCTCTATTTTTTGATCTCCTTTATCTACTATTTATCCTAAATGGCAGAGCTTTCAGAGAAGAGGTCATAAAGTTTGATTCCTGCTTTCCAATTCAGAAATCAGAATAGGTGGTTTTTTTCTCAAAGTTGCCAGTGAGAAGTGCCTTATTAAAAGAAAAACATACAAGTGTTTGTGTTGTAATTTTAATCAAAGTTTAATAGTCTTTCCTTAATTCATTTTTTATGCTACGTACTTAATGTGCAAAAATATTTTGATGTGCACACATGCAGCGTGTGCACACATAAAATTAAATGTTTACATGATTATAAGGTCATAACCTGAAGGATATTTTGACACTAATAAATTACACGAACACTATGCATTCCGTAATTGTCAGTTTTAAATTTTTATTTTAGGGGTTTTTTTCTTCCATTTTGAATGGACTACTGAACCGTCAATGTGTTATAATGATATTTTGTAGAGTTTAGAAGTCAGTACATTACCTTCTAAAAGGAATTAAATTCTTGTGCACTTGGAATGTAAACAACTAAGTTCTGACCCTGTAAATGTTTTATGACAGGGCAGTTTTTTTCCATATGTGAATCTTCAGTAGGAATGCTGTCACTTACTGAAGGTAATGGTTTTTTGCAGGATTAGAGATCTAAATTCATGCCCCTTTTTCCCCTCTCTCATGGATTAACAGTGGTTTAATAATATTTAAGTTGTTCTTTGAGATTAACTGGTACCTTGCTTGAATTCTTTCAGATTTCAAACAAAGCTTTTGGTTTTTGTTTCTTTGTTTCTGTACTTTTATTCCAGAAAGCTTAAAGCATTAATTTGAGGTATTTCAAGTATTCCGGAATACTTTGAGAAAACTTTTTCTAATGAATCTTAGATAGTCAAGGTGGGAATGAAAAGTAATGGGTTTTCTAGACTTTTAGCATAGCCTCAAAGCATAACTTATATCTACCTTTAGCTGGCAATTGATTCTAAGTACTGTGAAATAAATAAATAAGCGTATACTATACTTAGCATTTCAGTAACCAGTTACAGCTATTCCAAGATAAGTTGGATGTAGAGTCTTGTTCCCTGCAGATCCTTGAATTTTGTTAGTTCCTATTCTATACCAAAATTTCATGGATTGTCATGACAGATTCCAGCCAGTCACAAAATTGCAACAGTATTATCCAGCAGAAATTCTCCTAGGAAATTCTACTATTTATTTTCTTGCAGCTAAGTAAATATGTTAAGACACTTCAGTTCCTAAAACAACACCCATTTGAACTCTGAAATTGTTAATTCTCTTGTAAACTGCAAAATGGAAAATATGGTCTGACTCTTAGTGTTCAAAAAGAATGCAGGCAAACCCCAAACCTGTGCTAACAGCTGCCTGCACCTAAACCAATTTGTTAGAGGCTGAAAATAGATTTATAGAATGAATCTTTTTTTTTTACTTTATTTTTTACTGTGTACATAGCCATTATTTGTTTTTCTCAGTTGACTAACTGATTTCTAGTAAACTTAGCTTTCACAAAAGTGTAGTGGAACATAGCATGTATACTGGTTAATGTGTATGAGTTTAGAGTAACTGAAATGAGATTTCTCAAGCGTTAAATATTTGAGTTAAGATCCTACAGGCTGTTACGCCCTAATCATCATCATCATGGCTAGGCTTCGCGAAGGAAGATTTGGGAAGGGCTCTACCCACGTTTGTTACATGCGCATAGGTGGCTAAAAAGGCCAATACAAGATAGGCATGACCAGTTGCAAAAGGCACAGCAGAAAGACTCCTTAGATGGTGTGTTCTGCAAGGCATGATTCTTTCTGCGCTGCCTTTTCTCCTCAAGGGTGATCCTGCGTGCTTTCTCAAAAGCATCTGCAGCGTTATAAATGGTGTGTCTCCAGGCCTCCCGCTTGGAGGCCAGAGTAGACCAGTTATGAAGATCAATATGGCCAAGGGTGAGATGTTGTTTCAGGGAGTCCTTGTATCTTCTCTTTGGGGCTCCTCTCTTGCGGCAGCCAGTGGCAAGTTCACCATATAGCAAGATCCTTGTGTGACCACATTGGAAGAAGATACCTGTCGGCCTGCAGTGGACCAACCGGGTGAGGGTGGAGATGAGCTTTATTTAGGCCACCTTTTCTAGGCCCCTCTCCGAGTGGAGCAAGCAGTGCTGTCCTTGAAAAGGCTGCTTGGTCATTCAGGGTACTGCCCCATGAGACTGTCATCTCCGGTCAGTCTCAAATGACCAATATCCTGAACCGCCTGCATGCAGGGTTGGGTCTGCGGCTTCCAGTGCACCTTTCACCTGCTGTTTCGACCCTTGCCCGTCGCTACAGGGCTTTTTGCATGTGGGTAAAGCCTTCAAGCCTGCACAATGGATTTTTTAGGTGAGATACAGTATGTGCGGGACTGAACCCATCCTTTAATCCTAAGGTTCATCTGCCAGGGCTGAGCGAGCTTGGACGGTGGCAGCGAGATCCATAGGACGTAGGTTTAATTGCAGTGACCTTCTTTTAGATGGATGGCCTTGCAGGGCTAAGCGAGCTCCATCTGCCCGGGTTTGGAATGAGAGTTGTCCTTCTCCTAGGATGACTGCCAGAAGGCTAATACACTGCAGCAAATCATGTGGAGAAAGGAGATGATACTTGGAAGTAGTATTCATGTTTAATGTAACGTTCAGACCATAGATTTATTAAATAAATACTTAATGTTGAGTAGTTTAGAATTAAAATTAGGGGGTTTAATGGCATCAGCATATTCAGATTTCCAAAAGTGTCTTTTCTGGTGCAGCAGTCTTCAGGAATCTCACTAGGAAATGTAAAACCCTAATCGTGTTTGTATTGAGAAGCAAAATTAAGAGGAATACTGTCGATGGTCCAAATACTTCAATTCCTCTTTTCCAGCTAAAAACAGGTAGAGCAAAAATACATCCTAGGTTTGTCACTAGGAATCTGTTCTTGTGTTGAAGTGTAACTTTCTAACAGTTTTAAATATTATTTGTTCTATACAGTTTGTACTTTTGGGTTTCTTCTAGTTTAGTACTGAGACACTGTGCCGATTGCAGAGAAAAAGAAAAATGGTGTTTGCAGTACTTCTCATGTCGTCCTTGCATTAATTGCACAATCTTGTTTTTATAGTTAGGATGAAGTCTCTACCAAGAAAGGAGACTTTATAAACGCTTGAATAAAACTACTTTCATGCTATGCAGTCACCTTGAAGCTCACTAAACTGGGTTAACTGAAATCTTAATTCCTGATGGACAAGTTCATGCCTTTATAAATCATAGGGAAGTTCTACCTTCTATTACAGATCTGTCTTGGATTGTAAATGCCAAGTCTGAATTTAGACTGTTTACTGGCCATCTGTTTTGAGTCCTTCTAAAAGAAGAGTGAATCTGGTGGATCTAGGGGTGTTCATAGTAAGATGCTCTACTGGGGACACTTTGAGGAGATAAGTTTCTGGTCTTACCATGTATTCCTTCTATTTTTATCTGGCTTTGCCACTTACAGAAGATGGACAGATATAGAAGCCTCTGGGAGGAGCTTCCTATAAGGAGACTTCAGGGAGTTGCCTGTACAAGTTGGGGAAGAAAGCCGTTTGGTTAATCATAGAGGCTAATTTTTGAGAAGAGTTGTAACATGATGCTTTGAGGCATTAAGGACCTAAAGAAAACTGTCTTTGGCAGTTTCATTTGGTTATTTGCCTTGAAACTTTTAAAGGAGCATTAAGCTCAGACTGAATGTTTAGTAAAGAGAGACTTGAATGCTGAGTACAATCTTCCTAGAGGGGAGGGCCTCTAGAGGATTCTGTAGAAGTTTGAAATCTGCATTGACTAGGGAACAGGCTAGATGTAGGAGAGGAGCAAGAAGAAAGCTCACTATGCCTTTGAGTGAGAGGTTATCCAAAAACCTTGGCCATGAAAAGCCAAGTATTATTTGTAAATACTCTTCCAAGGGAGTTCCAGTGGCTGTGCTACCAGAGCATCTGTGGAGTATGAGTATGCAGAGGAATGTAACTTTTGATTATTAAACTAATTTTTTAGGTTCACAGGATAAAGCTAGTATGAAAAACCAAATCTCTGCCTGAGGGCTAGTGACTCTTTTCAAAACTGTATTAGTACATGTAGAGAACAGACAAACACCAAGATATATTTATTCTCGTGAGAGTAGTTGCAGTGTCTTAATCAAATGATACATGTTTTGAACTTTTTTTTTTCTTTTAAGTTGGAAAAAATAGAGACTTTATAGAAAAGCCCAAAACTTTGAATGTGCTGGGGTTTGATCTCTGTGTTTTATCTTACTGTGATCATATTTTTTTATGGGTCTTTCACTTTTTCAAGATAGGTTTGTTTTGTTTAACAGGTGGCACATAGAGGATTTTACTTTTATTCTTTTTTGAAGTCTTTTTATTTTACTTTGTTTTGTTTTTCACATCTACAAAAGTTTGTGGTCACAAGGTGGTAATGTCTACTGCTTTCTTTCTATTACCCTTGCCAATGTTGCAAGGTAGTGAAGCTCAAACTCAAACCAGTATCAGTTCTGTCCTTGAGCTTGTTACCTGTTTGATGGCCTACAGTGGCACATGAGTGAACTGCAAGGTTTTTTATCGAGCCTCTTTTTCTTTATATAAGGCTCATTCACATTCTTTAATGAAGTGTTATTGGAATGCATTGGGGATGTTGACATCATTGCAGTCAAATCTGTCCCTGTAAATATTTATTTCTATAGCACCAGTAACAGGGAGGAAAAATGAAACAAAATAACAACTGCTACTGAGATACTTTTCTACAGATGTTTATCTTGACTGCCAACTTCTTTTCCTATAACGTATTTGATATCTTGCAAGTTCAGTAAAAGTGTAGAAATTTTGATAAGCTGTGCACCTTTGTTGCTTTTCCAGACACATGAACATTTGAATGACTTTATTTACATGTAATTCTGCATGTTAATTGCTGATTGCATGCTGATTTACAGTAAATAAAGGTAAATAGAGGTCGCCGAGTTATCTTTTATACATCACAGTGGTGCTGTTCCTGCATGGTTTTTATCTTGCATGACAATGGAATAAGTTTGTATTAGTCTATGTATAACATGTCTTGTGGTTTATGCATGCTGCACTAATCTCTGTGTTAAATCTGTCCCCTCTTTATTCAGAGCATGCTGTCTAGGTCCTTTAATTCCAATTATGCTGCGGTTAGCAGCTTTCACTATGGCAGCTCTAGGGATCTGCATGGCAGCCAGGGTAGTGTTGCCTTGAGTGTTGCAGACGGAAGAGGTTCTGGTGTGCACGTTGTTCGAGTGAGTACCTACAGGAGGCTGTTCCAATATATGAAGGGGGAAAGAATAAACTGTGAGAGTTGTCCTTAAATTGATAGTTATCCTTTTACATATGGACAGTGCTTTCAATAAAAAGAACATAATTTATATTCTGGAATTTTTAATAGGTATAAATCAATACTTTGGCTTTAACTTCATATGCCTTAAAATTACTTCAAGGGTTTTCAATTTAATGCCATGAATTTGAATTTTCTAACTGATTTTATAGATAGTTGAACATATGTAAAACCTTCTGCTTTCATTGTACATATGTGAACAAGAGATTACCATTCTGAATTTAACCTAGGTTGATAACTGTTTGAAAAAAATCTTACTATGCGTTTTTCTCCCCCAAACAAATCCAGATGATGTAAACTGTACTGTAAGATACTGTAGGCATTCAAGAAAATTAATATTCAATTTGCAAGAAAATGTGAAGAATTGCTCATTAGCTTTGAGCATCCTGAGTGATGTGATGGTATCCATAGTGAGCAGGATAAAGTCAGCAGAAGACTTCTACTAGCCATATGAATTCTCAAAGAAGAAGTCCTTAATATTTGTTGATTTTTCTTATCACTTTATTGGTGATCAAAGACACCTCTGCAATTGCTAGTTTTTGTAAATACCTATCAGTATTTTACAAATGTGGTGCCTTGGCTAGTAAACTTGATGTAGTAGGTAATCAAAAGAAGATAAAGAACAATAAAGCCCTTAAGGTGTTTTATTATGGGTTTATTAGAATTATTTTTGTTTTAATTATATGAAGACAGTCGTCCTTACTGCTCCATTCTGTTTAAAGCATCCACAGGCGTCTGCTCCAGGAGATCAATGCCAGGATGAAGTATTCATCTCTGGACAGCAGAATTACTCATCTGCCACACTTAGTCTGAAAGATGTTCCTCCAGACAGCATGAAGAAAATAGCTGTGCAGGTAATTACCTACATGACGCCATGGATGGAATGTGTTTATGACTATTTGTAAGGATGTTTTTTTTAATGGTAGTAGAAACATATTTTGAGATACCAGGTGGAACTGGGGCTTCTTTATAATGTAATATCCTGATATCAAAGGTCATGTAAATTAAATAGCATCCTCTTTTCTGAAGACAGAATAGTTAACTATATGAAGGGGGATGGTTCTGTATTCATTTCAGAGGACTGTCTCTACAGATAGGACTTACTACAGTGAAGCAAAAGAGATGCTTGTAAATTTTTACAATGCAGCAGTTTATTTTCTTTTTATAACTTCAGTAGTTTCAGTTGCATTGGACATTGGATATCGGGAATTTGCGTAGCTGTTCGTACATGTTGCCTGTGTAAACTCTACCTCTGGCAGCGCAACAAAAAATAGTTTTCCTGTCATGCTTCAGCTTTTCAGAAAAGACAGTAGAAAATCATGTAAATTGAATACATCTGATCTGTAAATAAGCTAAAAAATAATCGGTACAGGCATTACCAGTTCTCAGAATCACTTTAACATAAAAAACCTGATCTTTATATTAATAGATTCTGATAAGTGACCATCCCATAGCGTTGTTAAAAGTTGAAATTTGCACACTTCAGTTATTTATAATATTGAAAGAGTATTTTAATAATCTTGTAGCCTATAACTGATGGAATAATTGTGGCCAGCAGGAAAAATCTGTAACTCAAGCCTGTAGCACTTTGGGAATGTAGGGACATGCAGACAGATGAGTGACTACCTAGGCTGGGTAAGAGCATGAGGCATGTGGACAAGAAGGGAGAAGACTGTCTATCTCAATGCAGAGCTGCAGAGCTGAAAAGTAACTCTGAGGATTCAGTAAGAAATGCCATCCTCAATATCATTCCAAGTGACATGGTTAGAGTGCATTTTATGCCTTGTCAGTTGTATACCTTACTGCTGTTTGTCATGGTTATATCTATCAAATCAGTGACAGCTGTGTTAAGAGAATAACTTTACTGAAAATATCATTACAGTTTTGATATTAAAATCTTGAATGTATGAGTTAACTCAGAAGGTTTTCATGTGAAGCAGTCACTGAAAGATTCTTGGAGAGCATGTAATTCCTGTCTGCTAGCTTTCTGGGATTTTTTGTGTGTGTGTATGCTCTGCTGGGAATTGTTGCAAAATTTCTGAATTTTGTGCAATAAAAGTGCAAACTATAGTGTTATCTACCAAGTGTCAATACTATCAGTTGCACTGCTAGAAAATAATGATGGAGATAACTTCGTGAAACAAGTGCTAAAAGCAAAGGCTGTCTGGTCTGTTTTAGTAGATTAGCACTCAATGTAACTTCTTGTTTTTCAGATTTGTTTTCAGTAGGTCAGAGCCAACGACTATAAAGAAAATTGAGTATAACTGTACATGATCCAGAAGAGTACTTTTAGTAATGTTCCTAAAATTGAAAGCAGTCAAGTATGAGAACTACTGAATAAATGAGGAGTTCAGGATTGCTGCTTATAAAATGTGTAACATCGTTATTCATGTTTTGTTCAGATACCTTTAACAAATGGACAAATGTGCCAGCCTCAAAGATCTCAGGCAAACTACAGCCAAGTCCATCATCTCCCTCCTCAATCATCAGTAGCAAGACATCCATCTAGAGAGCAATTAATTGATTATCTGATGTTGAAAGTTGCCCACCAGCCTCCTTATACCCAGTCTCAGTGTTCTCCTAGACAAAGCCATGAGTTGGCAAAGCAAGAGGTAAGAATAAAGTCTAACTTGATGATATGACATCTGTCAATTGGTGGCAGTGAACTGTTAGATTGTTTTCATTTATTGCCATATGTCTCTGTAGATAGTGACAGAATTTGTATTGGATTTTATCTCCAGCAGAAGACAGCATTATCTCAGTGCAGTTCTACTACTGAAATCACACAGTCCTTCTGGTTTTGAGCTTTTTTTACTACTTATGTGAACATTATAAGAGGGAAGTGTGGTAGATTTTTTACAGAAACTTAAACTTGCATCTGTTTTCTAAAGGTAGAAATGTATTTCTCATCTAAGTATATGGATCACCAGCTCATTATTTTTCTCATAACTGAAAAAATACTGAAACTGAAAAAACACGAAAAAGTACGACTTAAAGTATTTTGCATCTATTTCTTGCTGTCCAGAATGGTTCAAGAACCTGCAAACGTGGAAATGTGCATCCATAAACAACAAATCAGTTTAAAAGAGGTGTGAGCATCTCATACATGCCTGATAATTACTGGTTTTAGTTATGGTAGACAGATTTGGGTAAGAAATTCTTATACAATTTAATGGCTCTTTCATTGTGGCAACCTTTTTTCTGCTCTGGGACACAGGATGTTTTCTCAGTATTGTTTCAGGATTTTGAGGAAATACTGAGAACTGTGTTTTCATTCTGTGCTAGAATGAAAATGTTCATTTCTTGTGTAAAATAAATTTTCTAGTCAACTATTCTGGCAAGAGAAAGGGGAGATAGTGTTGGCTACATAGAACTTAGAGTGAAAGTATGAACAAGGTTTGATTTTATAAATTCAGCTAGAGGTAGCAAAGAAATAGGAACAGGTTCTTTCATAGGAACAAGTATATTTTCTGAAGCTATTAAATTCATTTAAATTCACAGATATTTGGATATTATGTAAAGCCCACATGAACTATGTTTATAATAATAGTGATAATGGAGTAAAACTTATCTACAATGACACGTGATGCTATTCTATTGGAAGTTTGTTCTGAATTAATATTACAAGATAAGAGTGCTCTCCTGAACTGTGATAATTTTTTCTTCTTTTTAAAGCTTTTGTTCACCTGAACTCTGTACTAATAATTTCATTACAGTAACTTTGAATGCAGATTTTCAGCCAGTTCATCTAATTTTGTTTTTAACTACTTAGATTCGAGTGAGAATTGACAAGGATCCAGAACTTGGATTTAGTATATCAGGGGGAGTTGGTGGTAGAGGGAATCCATTCAGACCTGAAGATGATGTGAGTACCTTATGCTAACACATCTTAAAAAAATTGTAATTAATAATGTTTCTAGTGTTTTAGCAAGGGGAGGGAGGAGAGTATATATATTCCCCTAACCATTGAACTCCAGGACTAAAGGAGAGAAAATTGGTGACAAATGGTAGAGAAAATCAAGGTGGTAGGTGACCACAGAGGTCACATGACAACACAGTTCCATATATCAGTCAACAGATTTGAGATAGTGTATTATGGAGTTTACAATTTGGAAGCCTATTAAAAAAGAGTATCATTTAGCCTACAGCCTTATTTCTGGTGGTCGATAGTTCATCTTGACATATACATCTGCCAAATTAAACAAAGATAGATCAGAATTTGCCCTCCAGTACATCTTTAAAGGCAGCTCTTCTGAATTCAGCATCATAAAAGGAAAGCAGTCACAAAAGCCAGTAAACCTGTAGAATGATATTGCATTCATATCTACTTAGAATGGAAAATTGAAAAAAAGTTTTGAATTACATCTGTTTCATGCTACTCTACTATTAGTGAAATAAGTTGTCAAAAATGCTATCCATCTGTGTTTTTCAAGGGTATATTTGTAACCAGAGTACAACCAGAAGGACCAGCATCTAAGTTGTTGCAGCCCGGGGATAAAATAATTCAGGTACTGTGGTCATCTAATTAAATAGCCTATGTAGTAAAGCAGTTCATTGTTACTTTGCACCTTTTCTAAGAGCAGAATGTTTAATTTTTAGATAGATTACTACTATCTTTTGTAGAAACATTCTTGTATTCTGGCATGCTGCTTTTCAATTCTCTTCCACCTGATATTAGGATAGGTGATACTGGCAGAAGCATTAATCAGTTGGATCATTTTTTCAAGTTCTGAACATTTTTCACACTTTAAAAGATAAAATAGGCCTCATGTTGTCATTCAAGATGGAAAGTATTTCAGTAGACTTTACTATGATTCATTTGTTTAACTTGTGGCTATTCACATGCAGTGTTCTGAATAATGTGTTGTCTGAACACCAGCAGTTGCCCCTCACAGCTTTTCTTCACAGCTGCGCCTTGCTGTTACATCCTGCAAAAAAAATGGGGTTTGCCACCAGTCTATAGGCAAATATTTCTCTGCAACCCTAGCCAGCTTTAAAAACCACTGCCTATACAACAAAGGAGTCAGCTAGTAGCAGCAGTGTTAAGTGATGGTATAAGTAACTGCAACTCCAAAACGGCAGAGCTAAGGCACAGAGCACACAACGAATTCTCTCTGATGCCACAAAAGGTGCAGTAGCTCAGGGATGAAGGTGGGTTAAACTGCTGGAAGCAATGACATTTTAAACTGCATGAATCTGTCATTCGGCAAGATTTAACCACCCAGACTGAACATGAATTTGCACTAGTACACCCTAAGAAAAAGAACCAAAAATTTGAACCATAGCCATGTTTTCGCCTGTCTTTTGTAGGCCACTTAGGCCTACAAAAGCCACTGTGAAGCCAGGCACGTCGCAAGAATGACAATGTTGTTTAAGAGTCATGGCAATATTTAAGCTGAGGGTGACCTCAAGAGGTCTTGCACTCCGAAAATGGCTCCCAGTGCCATTAATGTATTTTGTTAAAGGCTTCAGTAGTTTTAACTTACCACAAATGCCATTTTTCGTGTTCTGAAATTTAAACCGGAATGTAACATTTGTGCTGTATTTGGTTTTTTTGTAGTTGTTGTGGCTGTACTAAGGCTGGTGAATTAGATGTCTGATGTTAATGGTTTAAAGTTTAGTTTCCTCTTTCAATTATTGGGAATACCTTTGGGGCAGAATTCTTCCAGGCTAAAACAGTGGTTTAATTTCTTGTTTCAGACAGGTATATTCTCAATTCAGTTCAACTGTGTAATCTGAGAATCTGCAGTTTTATCATCTGCATCCATATCGAATTTGGTTGTTTTAAACCTTAAAACTTAAATAAAATAACATGAAATATGAGGCATGTTTCACTAACATGGCATTTGAGGCTGTCATTTTCAATTTTAAATATTTCTTTTTAGGCTAATGGATACAGCTTCATCAACATTGACCATGGACAAGCTGTATCTTTGCTAAAGACTTTTCAGAATGCAGTGGAACTCATCATTTTGCGAGAAGTTTCTTTATAAATACTGTGGATAAGGGGAAAAATCCAGGAGGATTCACTGAAGGACTAACGGGAAACTGAATATTTTTGCCTATTTTTATACATGAAAGGAACTTGAACAGAGTTATGATCAAAATTTGTACAGGAAATACTGAACTTGTGGTTAAAGGGGAAAAACCACTGAATAGACCATAGGGGAAATAACTTTGTAAATGCATATGGTGGATAAACCTGTTTTTAAGCATTATAGGAATCTAAGGATCACTCCTCCAAGAACAAACCTGTGTTGGTTTTTTGTACAGATGGTAGGTTTATTTTTGGATAATTCATACACATTACTAAACTTTGTGCAAGGCTTTGTGAAGCCTCATTTGTAGCCAGTGGACAGATGGCAGGGCTATCTGTCCTGTAGCTCTTTATTGCCTTTATTTTTATTCATCACATATTAATGTGTTATGCTGAAACCACTTTTGTAGATATGAACAGGGGATATGAAATGTTGGTTCTGCTATGTGCACATTGTATAGATGAATGGGTAGATGGAAGGTGGTGCTGATTGGACAGAATAAAGGTCAGGTGAAACAACTATCTGCTATCTAAATCTGGAGTCAGGAAAGAAGAGAAAGTGTTTAGTTTTGGAGTGTACGTCTACCAATAGAAAATGCAATAAAAGCTTATGGTGTTCTTTAGGAAGACTGTAACTACAAATTTCTGATATTCTACAGGATTTGTTCTTAATGGAGGCATTGAATATTCATTTGCCACATGTAATTCATGTTTAGTTGGGTTTTCTTGATACCGATTTTTTTCAACTGTACTGTGGAAATGTGCCCAGAGATTTTTCTCTGCTGTGGAAATGCCCAGTTTTGTGCAAATGGTGATACTTTTATCTTTATAAAAAGTACTCCATTTTAACCTTATAGATTTTTAAAATGAAACTGAAATGGCCAGTTTTTAAGATTATTGCCTGTAATACATATTTAAACACACACAAAGCAAATGATGCAGGAAGGATTATGAAAGACATCTCAGTTTTGTTTGGCCTTTGCATTGCCTTGTTAATCAAAATGGAAACCATAATGCATGGAGCTAGGTAACCAAAGCAAGTTTGTGAAACTTTGGACAGTGGTAAATTGCTGTGGTGAGGTGGAGAGCAAAGGGAGGGTGTACTTAGAACCCACCAGTTTGTAATGATGTTTCTTAAAGGGCTGTTCCTACAGGTAACATTAAATGTGAACTAGACACTTCAGAGTCATTAAAGGGTTTCTAACTATATTAATGTAATAGTGATTTACCACAGGCTGCCTTTGTTCCTTATTACTGTGTAAAATATTCAATTACACTTCTATTAATTTTGTTTACCAGAAACATTAACTTTTATTTTTCTCTTTCTCCTTTATAATTGAATAGAGGCTGCATAATCTGCAGTGATAATTAATACACGGTTGTTACGGACCAGGGAAAAGTGCCATAGAAGACCAATAACTGTTTTTAATTAGGGCTAGTGATTAGCCTGCCATTGGAGCAATATTCAGTTGTTGCAGTTCATTTTTAATTACATACAAGTTGGTAGTTTGATACAGACGTAAGTTACTTTGATCAACCCATGCGTACAAAAGTAAATGCTTTTAATAAAGCTAGCAAAAACACCAGCCTCCTTTTAGTTTTGAGACAATGAGCTAGAAGAGAGAGGAATTACACATAGGTAGCAGTAATAAACAAGCAGTACTTTTTAAATAAGTGAACTCCGTATTATTGCACTTCTTTCAAAGATGTTAGCTATTGCTTATTGTACTGTGTATAGTTCTAATAATTTTAAATTGAAACCCTTTAACAACTCTTTGTATATTTTAATTTTTAGTTGATTTTCAGTAATATTTACATAGAAAATGATTTTTTTGATATATTAGCAGAAATGTGCTGTATTTTGATAAAATTCACTTATTTTCTGTGTGCTGTTAATCTTCAAAGAAAAGAATGAGAAACGTAGTTATATAATGGCAGGCTCCCCATCTAAGATGTGTTTTGTTTGTTATTTAGTTTCTGGGGTTTTAATGAAAATGCAAACTATTCATGTCACATGTTCATTACTTTTAATCATGTCATTTTTTATCACACTGACTTTTAAAGGGGATATATACAGACAGGTCCTAAATTACCTTGGTCTTCTACATAACCTGTATCTTTGTGAAGGGAAAAAGTCCAAAAAGCAGAACTGATTCTTTACTGATCTTGGACTGACTTTGTATACATTTTGCAGTACATTTAAATGTATCACTGAGGAATTATACTGTATTGTATTTTGCTTTAATGGTAACAGAAGTTTTAAATGTTGTGTCACTTAATTTTCAGATTTGTGTATCAGAGGAAAATTCTACCAAAAACTGTTTGGCTGTGGTAGAACTATAGTAGTAGATATTTACAGCAAGAAGTTTAGTACTTCATGTGGAAATACTTTGCCAAAGCTTATCTTCAGTAAATTAGCAAATTAACCATCTAATAAAACATGAATTATACTGATTTTACTCAGTAAGTGTTGGAGTTTTCAGTGGATTGAAATGTGTTTGTTCCTTCAGTGTCTTTGTGTAAAAGTAAACACATGCCAAACTACACGATTTTGCAGAGAGCAGGAGAAAGATGTCTCCTGAACTAGTCCAGCCGGGATTCATCAGGAGGAGGGACAATATTGGCACTTTTCTTTTTGCATGCATCTGAAATTATGTGTTGAACAGAATAATACCCATCAGCAGCCTAAGTTACTCAGCATGGCAGTGAGTCAATGCAACTCTGTTAATTCTTTCTATTCTTAACAGTTCATTAAAGAATCAGTTCAACTGATGTAATGAAAAGATGAAGTCTCCCACATATTTATTATGTAAATATTTTTTAGTTTCTTTTTTGGACTGGAGTGAAAAAAAATGTGTATATACTTGAAAGCATTCTATGAACACAAACATAGCAATAAGCAACACACAGAATCAAACCTTTATGATTACTTTGGTTTTGTTAGAAATATTCCCTTGTCAACAGCTATGAAATGTTTTTATTGATCAGCATTTATTCAACATTCCAAATTTTTGTATATAATTAGATTGTTTCTGAGGTAACACATGGAGAATAGGTAATAAACTAATGTTCTTTAAAGCTGTGTGTAATTGATTTACTTAAGTTGTAGGAAATTCTCTATAACACTATTCTTCTAGATATTTATAGTCTATCAATATACATTAGTAAAGTCTTACGTGTGTTTCTGTCTCTGTTTCATCTCAGTGGCCACGGGTCTGCTCTAGGTGTTCTCATTGCAAGACTGGGTCATTCACTTAAAAAAATACTTTTGTGAATAGCCCAGTCTTACAATGAAATCAGCTAGGGCAGCCAGTGGGTTTCTCTTCTGAAGATGTGAGTGGTCTTTATCTGATGGAATCAAAGTAGTTTTAATAGCAGAGGATTGACTAAGGCAAGAAGCAGGGTTAAAAGGTATCTTGACAGTGCTCTGGTAAGATGAATGAGAGCTGTGTGGTGAATGAACTGAAGAGCTAGGCACAGAATTTCACAGGGGAAGTAAATGCAGATTTACATCCAGTCTTCAGGAAAACACCTGACAATGTAGTACAACCTCCTGTTCTGTCTTTCTCTCTGGTATTCTTGGACCTAGCATATCAATATCACTTACTACTTGACTTCCTACTTTGTCTACACAGAAAACTGATCCTAACTGTAACACAGGTTACAGCCCTGATGACCCCAGAGTATTGGACCCCTCCTTAGTTAAGGTTTTCTGTATCTGCTTCGTACTTGGACTTAGGAATTTTTCCCCCTTTATTTTTATCTTGCGACCTCTCTTTCTGAAGACCTTTTCATTGTCTTTTCTGCCTTTTGCACATTAGACTTCAATTTATTTTTCCCATTTCAGGGATATTATTTGTTAGGTAAGCCTCATTCTTGTGCAACTGAGCCTTTCGCCTCCTGCTTTATTTTGTAACTCTGGTTTGCTTTTTTTTGTCAAGCACCTGAGAACACTGGGTCCAACTTGTGCTTTCCTGACTGGCAGCACTTTTTCAGAGAGAAAGTGTATTTTTGGCAGGTCATTTCTGTTGCCTTTGATCTAATTCAGTTTTGTAATGTGTCCTGTACTGCAGCATCTGTGAGACTGCCTTGAAATTGGGATTTCACTCCACCAAACGTTACAACTGCAGTGTAAGACTGCTCCTCTCTGAAAGTTGTTGTATGGAAAACTGAAGTACCCAGAGTAAGAGAAGTGAACATTCTGTTTAAGATCATACACTAGTCAACTGAAGTCAGCAGAAAAAACCTTAGACCTAGTGGTTGTCTGTCAGTTAGTTCTGTGCCTTGCTTAGGCAATATGCTACCTACAGTCCTGCAGTGTTGATGAATTTTTGACTGAAGTATGTCAAATTAAGATATAAATTATTTGCTGTAGTGTCCGAATCCATCTTAGCCAGTTTTCTGTGATCCTATGATTTCTAACAGTCTATGTAATTGGAGTGAGTTTTTTCCCAGTGAGGGTGCCAGAGCTCTGGAACAGTCTGCCCAGAGAGGTTGTGGAGTCTCCTTCTATGGAGGTATTCAAAACCCATCTGGATGCGCTTCTGTGTGACCTGGTGTGGGGAATCCTGCTGTGGCAGGGGCGTTGGACTAGATGGTCTTTTGAGGTCCCTTCCAACTCCTAATATTCTGTGATTCTGTGACTATTTCAGTAAGTTTTCCCTATGGCACAAACTAGAAAACGAAAAGATTAAACAGCAGCAGAAACATCTTTCTCAAAATCTCCCTTTATTCAATTTTTGCTACTCAGTTGAGTATAGCTGATTTTAGGAAACTTTTGCAAGTTACAGTATAAATCAGTTCTGCTCTTCTGCCATAAAGAATTACCTTTTGCAGAGGCCTGCCGTGAGAAATCAAATTAAAAAAATGGAGTGCCTCAGAGTAGTTTAAAGAACTACTGGAGCATTCTGTATAATTTTCATTTAAAAAGTCAGATCTGCATCTGCCCTCCAGAAACAAACGTTAGAACATACGTTACATACAGAAAAAGTATATTTACTGAAATAAAACTTTCCTGTTATTAGGGAAACCAGATATATTTTAGAAGACTGTTGTTTTGGCTCAGAGGCTTCCTTATGAATGGCTTATACCTTACCATTTGTTACAGGTTTTGGGTCTTTGGAAAACTGTGGGTCTAGGAACCTCTCCGGTAAGATGGAAAAAAACAAAGGCAAATCCTGATTGGAGAAACTGATCTAATTTAGATAGCTCAATGTATATAACTTCTGTCTTTATTCCTTTATTGCTCTTTAAGTCTGGATCTACAGTTCCTTGTTTCTTGAATATAGAATATTGCTTTACTGACAGGACTTTATCAAATAATGCTGACGCAAGCACCTCTCTGCCATGGGAGCATCTCACATCATGCAGGGGATGTATTTCTGGCTTGTTCACATTTATGAGGCATGAGTTAACCCAATGTGCTGTTCCACTAAAGCATCGGTGGCATACTTGTCCCAGCAGAGGTCATTTATGTAGTTCTTGCATAGCCTATACAGTAGTGAAGGTTCTTTAGAAGTTTATAATTTTATACTTGAACTGACAGTTGCTAAATATTACTGTTTCGCTAGCAGAATGATCTCCCACGTACAGAAGTATTCCTGCAACCAACAGATAGGAGCACTGTGAGAGTGGTTGGGCAATGGAACAGGTTGCCCAGAGAGGTTGTGGAAGCCTCATCCCTGGAAGGTTTTAAGACAAGGCTTGATGGGGCCCTGGGTAACCTGATCTAGTGGATGGTGTCCCTGCCAGGCAGGGGGGTTGGAACTGGATGATCTTTGAGGACCCTTCCAACTCTGACAATCCTATGATCCTATGATTATATACCTACAAGGCAGTTGCTTCTAGGCATGGGAACCCCACTGCTTTTGGTTTGTGTTCTTATTCATACTCGACAGCTAAGTAATAAAATACATGATTTAATTTTCTGTGACATGACTCCAGCTGATTCTTCTTAAAATTGTGAAGATTATGAGGACTAAAGAAAACTACTGATAAGTGTTGGCAGGGAGACGAAGCTTTTTTAATGATGAGTTAAGAAAAAACTGAACTAGAAACTGATAAAAATAAATTTCATCTCATTTCACATTGTTATCACTGTAGACTATTTTTAAGAAATTAAGCTTTCTACAATTATACCCATGCTGTTCATTCAGTAGCTGAGGCTTTCAGGTTACCCAGGAGAGGTGCAGACACAGTTTCTGTACAAACATGTTCCAATAGTGGGAAAAAAAATTTCTAGATGTGACACAATTTAGAAAGTGATGTCTAGAGATGATATGATTACTTAATTATGTGATTCTTAAGGGTTACTATGTCCCTATCTCCACTTAGTGAGGTGGATCCCCATTTTTCCAAGCACATGTTCATCCTCAAAGAGGCGTTTCCATGGTGATAGGAGCTAAAACTCTGTTCCTGACCTCAGCTCTGAACAGAGCTTTTGATGCTCACTCAGAACCGGTACCATCCTCTGCATACCCTCTCGCCTCATGAGAAGGACTGAGAAGAAAAGCACCTGGGGCACCACACCCCTGTCTATCCACACACACCCCCACACCCCCCCCCGACTGTGGATGATAGATCCTTTTATGGTTGTCCCTGGAGGTATTGCTGGTGCCCCCATGAGAGAATGTCAAAGGTTCACAGAGTCAGACAAGATTTAGTAGTCCTTCCACAATATCATGGATCTGGTCTCCCAACAAGCAGCAAACTTATCTCTCCAGTGGATCAGGTCAGCAGATGGGTGCTTCTGTGCTCTGCAGTCAGGAGCTGCCCACTACATTACTCACTGCTTCCTCCAGGTGGTCTGGTGTGGCTCCAAGTCAATCTGTCCAGATGCTTTGCTTGAAAACTTCCTCAGCTTTGAGGACAACAAATCTGAGGTGAAGTGTGAGCCTTACATATGGTGCCAGAAGACTCTAGCTTCCAGCCATTGCCCCCCATTGATACTCCACTTGTGATTCTGCTAGTGACAGACTCAGTCCAGGTGTGGTGAGGTGGTGGGCTTCACTGTGGTGTGGTTCCAAGGCTCTTAAAGCTATAGGCTCTCTGAGCAGATACTGTCTCTGACACTGAAGCCTGATGACTTCTATAACTCTGCTGCTCAGCAGAACAGCTCTCCAGCTGCAGTGGACCTTCTGCAGAAGAGGTGAAGGAGAAGAGTCTCCGGGTGCTTGGTCTGATCCACCAAGCTCTGACACAGGCCTCTCCCTAGAACCAGCTAGACAGTTAGGACTGTCAACATCCTGAAGCAGGGGCAGCTGCAACAAAGGTTCCAGGCAGCTTGCATCAAGGGGTACTGACCACACTCACTAGCGTATTACAGAGCTTCCCCAGGCCCACATACCTGTGGCTCCCCTTGCCTCATTACTGGTAGCAGCAGGTACCCTCACGTTTCTCAGAGGGTTCCCAGGAGTCCCCTTCTTCTACTGCTAAGAGCCTTGTTTCAAGTATGGCATCGCTCCTTGCAGTCCACCCCCTGTTCTGTGTCACACTCTCCAATTTCTAGCTCTCTGCCTCCTGTTTGCTTTTCCTGATACTATCTGCAAGAACATGACTTGCAATTTCCACACTGCAATTTGAAATATTTTGTGTACTAAGGATAAGAATTAAGTACAGAAAAAGAAGCAGCTATTTGGCCAAAAGGAGGAGAAAACAGGCAATAAGTGCTAAAACCCACATATTTTAGACTACATGGGAAATCCTCTGCACAGGATTTTATGGGATTTCAAAAACACGTTGTTCCCACTTAAGGAAGACATCTGTTAAGTAGCTATGAATACATGTTACTGAGCTGTGAAAGATGTGGTTAACATGTAGCTTGTAATGGTTGAGCCAGAACACTTTGAACCACCTGCATTTGTATGAATACCTGGTTAAAAGTTTTGCAGATGTAATAAGAAGATGCAAGAGAACAAGTATCATCTGACTGGGCTGGCAAGGTTCACAAGATGGCTGAGAACAGTTCTGCATAAAAGGTCATACTGCTGAAATGACAGCTTTTATGCATGGCCCAAACTTTTGAGCATCAGAGTTAATTTTCTGATTACAGTAGTCTGCAACATCTACTTTTGCAGCTGCCTAATACAAAGGGGAATATGGCTCTGCAGTGCATACATTTCATGAGGCAAGTTTGGACACTGCAAATTGCTCAGCTCTTATGTTTCACTATTGTCCAAATAAATGAAACAACTGTGATGGAGTATTCAGTCTTGTTTGTCAGACATATGAAAACACTGAGTTGAACAAACTTCTCAAGGACTGTCTCTTAATGGAGAAACCAGTAGCAGATGAACTAGATGCTCTACAGAGAAATTGTTACTCAATTGCTAGTGTTGATTACTTGTGAAGGAAACTTTGGAGAAAAAAACACAAAAATCAACAAACCAGCAAAAAAGAGGGAAAGCTTTCTGCTGAATTTTAAATGTGTCCTGGCAAAATACATGATTTGAAAGTACTATGCCAAGGCTGCTAACATCATAACAGTTTAGCATATTTGATTGATTTTTGTCTGCAGCAACTTCTACTCACAATAGAATAATCAACAACTGGTTTTGAATATGGAGAAGGTATTTTTGCTGAGAATGTTTCTGCCAGAAGTACTTCAGTTGAAAACTATGGCTCCTCTGATAAGAAATAGAGGTTTACTAATAAATATTGAAGTTAGAATAAGTTAGAATAAGAGCTGATTAGCTGACATAATCCTAAATCCTGGGAAAAATGAAATAATCATGTAAAATTCTCTCATTTACTAACTCTAATGAGAAATGGCTGATGAGGTTGGAGTTGATGCCTGCAGTTAGAAACAGTGCTGAAAATCATCCAAACAGATAAAATCCCCCCAAAATTTTCTGCTCTATTTTAATTAAAAAAGTGGGAGGTTTTAAATACACTTACTGATTTGAATACTGGGACTGACCCTGGAGTAAGTGACAAGCACTGTTTTTTAAACTGTAGATTATAATTATTCTATTCTACCATTAATCCTGTTGTCCTTATATTTTAATACATCTTAAGATACTAAAAGATCTTAAGATACCAATTTTCAGCATCAAGTACTTACTGAACTCCATTCATTCTGCAGTGTCTATTTTGTGCAACTTTCAAACACAAGTTATAAATAAAATGTTAATATTTATTTGTACTGAGTTATACTCTGGCATGTTTTCAGACTTCACAATTATAAAGTTTCTGATGCCATGAAGGAAGATGGGAACCAGGTATACTGGCAAAGAATGACTATGGCCAGGCCTCCACATCTTGTCATACAGTAGAATACACATGATTAGATTTTATGTGTGCAAGGTACCAGTATTCATATTTTTGTTCCATGTCTCTGATAAGATATAATTTGGTTGCCTGATATAAGCGTAACTGGTATTATTTTTCCAACTTTAGGCAAAAGAAGTCTTCTTTGAAATTCAGCCTGTGAAAGCAAATTAAATTAACCACTACAGTTGCAGTAGTACCTGGGTTATTGTCCTTCAGAACAATATCCCCAAAACAAAATCTCGCTGCAGTTGTGATTTTTTCAGGTCCAGGTGATATTATTCAGCTGAAGATGATACTCTGGTGGCTTGATGCTGGCTGGATGCCTGGTTCCTGCCAAAGCCACTCTACCACTTCCCTCCTCAACTGGACAGGGGATAGAAAATATATAACTAAAGGCTTGTGGGTTGAGATAAGGATGTAGAGATCACTTAGCAGTTACTGTCATGGGCAAAATAAAGTTGACTTGGGAAATTAATTTTGTAACCAATCAAAATCAAGTTAAGATAATGAGAAGTGAAACCTAAATCTTAAAACACCTTCCCCCATTCCTCCCAGGCTCAACTTCTCTCCTGATTTCTCTACCTCCACCCCACAAGTGGTGCAGGAAGATGGGAAAGGCAGCTGAGGTCAGTTCATCACATGTCTCTGCCACTCCTTCGTCTTCAGGGGGAGGACTCCTCACACTCTTCCTCTGGTCCAGTATAGGGTCCCATCTGTAGAAGATAGTCCTTCACAAACTTCTCGAACACAGGTCCTTCCTGTGGACTTCTTCATGAACTGCTCCAGAGTGGGTGCCTTTCACAGGGTATATTCCTTCAGGAATAGACTGCTCCAGCACAGGTCCCACACAGGGTTACAAGTCCTGACAGAACCCCACCTCCAGCATGAGCTGTCTCTGCACGGCCACAGGTCCTACGAGAAGCCTTCTCCAGCATGGGCATCCTAAAGAGTCACAGCATCCTTCGGGCATTCACCTGCTCTGGCATGGGCTCCATGGGCTGCAGGTGGATATGTGCTCCACTGTTAACCTCCATGGGCTGTGGGGACACAGCCTGCCTCAACATGTTCTCCAACATGGTCTCCAGGGTAATCTTTGCTCTGGTGCATGGAGCAAGTCCTCCCCTTCCTTCACTGATCTGCAGAGTTGTTTCGTATTTTCTCACTCCTCTCTAGCTGCAGCTGTGCAGGCTTTTTTTTTCCCCCCTCCATTCTTAAATATGTTATCACAGAAGTGGTACCACCATCACTGATGAGCTCAGCATTGACCAGCAGTGGGTCCATCTTGGAGACAGCTGGCATTGGCTCTGTTACACATAAGAGAAGCTTTAGGCAGCTTCTCGCAGAACTACCAAAACCTTGCCATATAAATCAAACACATTCTCTATGAACTCTAGTTTATCAAACCAGTATGTATGATGATGGTAATCCTAGTATTGCACAAAAGAAGAAAATTTTGTATTTAATGGGTAGACTGTAACTGTGTTTGCACCCAAGAGTCAGGCACTATAGAAGAAAAACCAATTTCCACATTTTCCCCACTACATATAAAATTAGTTGCCTTCAAGAGGAATGAAACCTTTTTGTCCTAAATGTTTTTAAACTTCTTGCCCTGCTCCTACAAACACAGGCTGGAAGGCAAAGGAAGTTCTTCTCAGTGATCTCCAGAATTTTCTATCCAACTCCTTTGAACCCTCTTCTTCAGATAGGTATTTTTGAGATTTAAAAACATCTTCCCATTATGTAGAGTTACATGGTGTGACTCATAGCACGATGAACCTCACATCAAAGGAAAAAGATGCTTTTTATCCTCCAGAAATAGCACAAACCTACCTGAACAGTTTCAATAGTATGTCCTGCCAGAAAAATAGCAATTAGCAGATCTCTCAGGAGGCACTCAATTAAATTAAAAAAAAAAAAAAAGCGGAACTTTATAATTTTCTTTTCATTATCCTATACATACATAATCACATGTACTGATTTTTAATGTATGTAATAAGACTTCTAGTTAACATAAATTTAGAAAATGGATATGTGGAATTTTATACAGCTTATAAAAGGGTTTTCTAAAAACCCCTTTCGGAGATTACATGCTTCTGTAATCCAAGTAGTGTTGTCTGGAAAACAGATGCTGGATTTCATAAGGGACTGAAGAAATGATGCCCTGAAATGATTACTGGATGCAGAATATTCTCAGCTCTCTCTTACCTGCTGTGGTGCATTTTCCCAGTCTGTAAATAGTAGCGATAATCTTCCTTTGTTAAGATGCACTTGGAGATTCAGAGATAAAAATACTATCTAGATACTATTGGTTGTCAAATCCCTCGTCTTATTTTGGAGTAAGTTTAAAAAGAATTGAAAGCTTAGCAAAGCTACTCCATCTTTGACTTAAGCGATTTCATGGGGAAAAGGGGAACTTCTTTGTAAAACACACTCATACCCCGCTAATCTGACTCTTATAACTAATGCTTCTAGCCTAAATTCGTCGATCCTACTTTTTTTCATGTCTTTGCCATCAGAGGGATAAAATCTCAGAGCTTTCAGTTTACCATGCCAGTTTATATAGGTGACTGCCATCTAGGGGCAAGAAGTCTGAAAGGGTTTCAGGTGCTTGCACTGGCTACATAAAACATATCTGTTAAGATCTCAACATAGGTAGGATGTTAAGATTTCTAGATCAAGTTTCATTTGGGAAAAACTAGATACCCAGATAAATTTTATGCTAGAATAATGTTTTTATAATTTTTCCAGGTAGGGATATAAAGTTGGTCTCATATTTTGTGAAAAATAGGGTTTTTTAAAAGCATTTTATATAGTTTTTGAGATTACAGATGTAGTGTATTAGGGATTACTTCACAGAGTTAAGAATTTGCTTTCTATAAGATGTTTTCCTCTACTTTCCTCTGCCTTCTTAAGAAACAAACCACAAATTATACTAAGGCCTAGAAAAAAAAAAGGGAGCAGCTGTGTAATAAACTTGAATGGTATGATGATGGAAAGGGGGTGAAAATGATTTCTAGCATTTGGAAGAACTTCAGATTCGTTGGGAGTCCAGAATGAAGTCTGGTGTTTGATGATTATGGCCCTTAATTAATTCACAAGAGAAAGAATATTCATGTCATAAAAGACACATTTGTTTCCTGTGTTCTGCATCACTGATCTATGGACAACATTGCAATTTTGATTGTATGATAAGGGAAATTGTGTAAAGCTACAGTGTATGGAAATGAACTTATGTAGCAAATGCCGTACAAATATACTGGCTTTTAGTGGCAGTCTAGAACTGCTTGTTAAAGAACATAAGAATTAAAAAGCTTTATTCTCTTCACCAGATTGATATATGTCTATTTTAATCACTTTTGTATATGGAATGAGTAAGTTAAACATACAAACTCATAATCTTAAATAAATAAATAAAGAGTAGTATATTGAATACAACTTGAATGCTTTAATGACAGCCAAAGGTGCTGCTTATTTTTAAATGGTGGCAGCATTTTAAACATTGGTACTGCTCACTTAGACTTTTCTCATAGTCTCCATAAGATCTCAAAAGTTCTATGAATTGTGGTTTCTTTTATTTTGAGTTCAGTACATAATTGTAGAATTATGAAAGCCTGACTAAAAAACAGAACAAAGAATATGTTGTTAAGAATATGTAACAAAGAATATGTACGGCCTTTCAAAGGATAATTCATGGTGGTCTCAGTGACATTGGCTAGGTTCTTGAACACCCATAAGAACATCACATCAGATCCCATGGACTTGTGGTGTACAGTTTGTTTAACCTGATTCTCCTCTGCCAAGGGTCATGTCATTCTCGCTTCAGACTTGCTCACTGGTCTCAGGGGCTTGGGATTTCCAGAGGCATGTTTTGTGCCCCAGGAGTAGCTGAATCTGAGGTTAAATCTCACTTTTCATAAGTTGCTTAAAACTTAGAATTAGTTGATCTTCCATGATCTTATATCTCTGAGGACAATTCTTCTGGAAGTCTTTAAACCTCCATTTAAAGAAGGCTAATGGATGCCTTCTAATGTTTCTGTGCTTATGTTGCCTCATTTAATTGCTATTCCCTACCCCTAGAAGTGCAGCAAGGACCACACTGGTGTCCACCTCTAAGAGACTGCCCACTGTCTACTCTAAAAGTGATTTATTGTAAGGAAGACCACTTTCTTCGTGATTATCTAAAACAGGTGTTACTGTAACCTCCTCCTGAATTGATAGTATTTCGCTACTTGCACTTGTGATTAACAAGTTACATTTCCCAGTGAATGCTTTTTAAAACCTCTGGAAAGATCAGGAAATACAATCTTAGAGAAAAGGTTAATAGTTGCTTTTGTTTAATGACTTTAACATTTTATATGTAGGTGTCAAGGGTTAAGGCTTGGCGAACCACTAATCCAGTGACAGACACTATTACCACCACCCCTCAAGCTCCCTGGAAGGGAGAGGGAATGAGAGACAGACTTACTTGTGGATTGGAAAAGAAAGCTAAAGCTATTTTGGTGAAAATAATAACAATAAAATGAAATGTATAAAAATATATACAAAACCAATACTGAATCCAAACTCCACTTGATGGCAACTATGTCACTGCCACTACTGATACTGTGGCAGATACTCAGCAGCAGATGGGAACGAGGCTCAGGGGATGGATCCAGCAACTGGATTCAGGAACTCAAAGAGGAAGAAAAGAGAACTGACCCTCAGCTTTATATCGAATAAAATGGATATGGGAATGGAATACTTAGTTGGGTCAGTTTAGGGTCACCTGTACTGTCTGCTCCTCCCTTTTACTCTGTACCCCACCATGTGAGACAAGATTCAGCAGTCACTTTGGCCTGCATACAAATCCTTGGTAGTAAATCCAAACATTAGGTCTTACCACTGCTAGAAGCAGGCACTGTCTATGAAAACATGCTGTTAGTTTCAGGAAGTGCAGTTAGTTAGAAAAGCTTTAGCTGAAGAGTAAATTCACTGAACAGAATTACTTCTCTTCTAACCCAAACCAGGATCACAGGTAACACATATTTTAAGCTTCATGATCCCTGTAAGGGTAATATTTATTTATAATATTTAACTCTGAGCTTAAAGTTTCTGCTTTAGGCATATGGATTCCATGTAGAAAAATAATGAGTACACCTCTCATAATTTTGAAATAATTACTGCTGGAAGCATATGCATAATCATTTAAAAAAAAAGTCTTACAATTGCTTGAATTACTAAAAATTTTGCAACATATTAAGCATCAATAAAGGAAGCACTACCCAGACTTATCTATAGTGATTCTGTAACAACTGACCTACTTGCCCAGGAAACCATCACAAATTTGCAATCTTTTTCAGCCCAGATAGCTTCAAAAATACTTTGGTCTCTGCTCAGTTCAAGTTTGGGGTATGCAAAGTCTAAGAAAACTAAAATATTCAAGTCTGAAACCTTAAATCTTTCAGTTCCAAGTTGCACAGCTCTTGATCACCGAAGAAAGATTGCAGTTAGATCCTTAATAGTGATCACCTCCACACATTGTCCTCAGCCTAATTTTCTCCAGTCAATTTAATTTTTAAAGGGAACTTCAGCTGTAAATCCAGGTAAAATCAGTTTAATAGGGATGGTTTCCCAGTCCAGTTATAACAAAAACATTAAGAACCTACTATTACAAGCCCTTCCTGTTTACACATAGGGTGTTTTCAAAGGTTTACTCCCTAGAGTAATTAAACTGCCTCTAATTGAACTTGGCTACTAAAAAAGCATTAAAATGGAAAATCTATTTCTTGTGGGAACATCTTAATTTGCTGTCAAAATGTTACATAGATTTCATGCCAAATAAATTAATGGACCCAACCCTGCCCTATTATAGTGTGAAGGGTCAGGGCTGGGCGAACCATCAAGCCAGTGACAGATGCTGTCTATTACTACCTCTTTCCCCCTTAGTATTGGAAGGGAAAGGCAATGAGAGAGAGAGAGAGGCTTGTGGATCAGAAAACAAAAAACTACTTTAATCATAATAATAATCATCATAAAATGAATATATACAAACATGTACAAAAGCAATACCAAACCCTTCTTGATGGAAACTACATCACGAACACCACCGATAACTGCATGAGAAGGCCTCAGCAGCAGATGGAAACCAGACTCAGGGGCTAGATGCTGGTACTGGATGCAGGGACTTTTAGATCAGAATTGAGGGCAGAATACAGAGTTCTCCTTAAATGCTAGACATTGAATAAGAGCAAGAGCACCTCTTCCTTAATGTCTTGAAGTGACTTTGACCCATCAAGCTAAGAACAGTTCACCTTTATGTTCCCAGTCCAAGTCCGTTTGGAATACTTTAGCAGGCTGATCTGCCTGCTGGTTGTTTTGACGTTCCACAATGGCCCAACTTTTAAGTACATGAGCATCCACATGATGCACTTCTACAGCTAGCTTCTCTAGCCAAGCAGCAATTTCCTCCCCCACTGTGGCAGACCAAATAGGTTTACCTTGCCAGTTCTTTTGCACCGTTTTAACCATCCCCTGTAAGGCATTTGCTACCATCAGTGAGTCGGTGCAAAGATAGAGCACTGGCCACTTTTCTCCTTCAGCAGTGTCTAAAGCCAGCTGCATGACTTTTACCTCTGCAACTGACTTCATTCACTTCCCCCCCCAGCTGCTTCTGGAACTAGTGGTGTGGATGCTCACATACCTAGAAGTTGGGCCACTGTGGAACATCAGAACAACCAGGAGGCAGACCAGGCTGCTAAAGTATTTCAAACAAACTTGGGCTGGGAACATATTCAATGAAAAATAAAATCATTGAACAGAATTAGTTCTGTTCTACCCAAACAACGACATAAAGGTAGGGTTTTGTACCCAAACTCTATGGTACTCCGGGTGTAAACTGAGACCCCTTTCACTCTGCTGAAAAAGTTAACCGGAACTCGAGGCGCTTGGGGCCACGCAGCATCTTCCCCCGGCCTTGTCTCCTGGCAGCCCGCGCCCAGCACTGCTGGCGTGTCACTCTACACAGACCAGACAACCCCCACCATAACCGTCTGCGCCGCGCATGCCGCGCCGCATCCCCTTCTAGGCGGGGCCAAGGCCCCGCGCCGGTCCCGCCCAGGCAACGGCAGGCCGGCCGGCTCCTTGGGAAGCGCGGATCTTTTCCTCCTTACTAAGCGGGGAGTGCAGCCGCCTAACGGTACTCTGCGCGGGGCTGGGGGCGTCTGCTCTCCTGAGAGCCCCAGCCGGCAGGCGACCGACGGCTGTCCGCCCAGAAACTCCTCCAGGGAGCAGTCAAGCCTTCTGCTAGAGCGCCCGCGCGCTAGGACGTTCTGGTAGGCGTTGCACGCTCTTCTCTGTCGTCAAGACCGCCTCTCCGGCTGTGTGTGGCAGCGCCGCGAGCAGAGTGGCTGTGCAGTCTGCGCCATGATGAACAGCGGAGGGATCGGGGTGCCGCTAGGCTTCCCCTTGGGTCCCACATCTGTCATCCAGGTTACGAACCTGTCCTCGGCAGTGACCAGTGAGCAGATGCGAACTCTCTTCGGTTTCCTGGGAGATATCGAGGAGCTGCGCCTCTACCCCCCGGAGTAAGTGGGACCTGCGGTGGCCTCCGGAGCGATAGAAACTCGGGAGGGGGAAGAGGCCTATGGGGGTCGGGAGGGTGGAGGGAAGGGAAGAGACAGAAGGCCCTGCGCGCCATCTTAACTGTGGTCACCAGAGCCTCCGGCAGAGGGTCACGTGGTTCCACCTCTTTGTATAAGAGGAGTAGTTGGGGAGAGGAGCTTCACCCGCACCTAAGATGGCGGCCACAGCCTGGAGAAGGGGAGCAGCTGCGGCATCCCAGGAGCGGCCGGTTTTGTGTTCACGTAGGGGCACTGAGTCACAGCCACAGGCTCGGCGAGAAGCGTGCTCCCAGGCAGCCTCGCAGTGCTTCCTCGCTGCGGGTCTCTGGTCTCTCTTTTCCTGAGAATCTCCTTTCTGTGGCCCGCTTTTCTCTTCGCTCGGACTGAGTGGAGGGGGATTGGGCGAAAGGACTCCAGGTCCGACCCCCGCCCGGCTGGTTACAAGGCCGGCTATCCGGCGGTGCCGGCGCTACCAACTTTCCTTTTTCCCTTTTTTTCCTTTTTTTTTTTTTTTCCCTTTTTTCTTTTCGTCTGAAGGTCTTATTTTTCCGAGCAGAGACCTCTACCTCTCGAACAGAAGCCAAAGTGATTTCACAGAGGGACAGCCTGCCTTGCCTTTTGCTCAGAAATGCCCCGATAAGGCGTGTGCAATAAGTGAAAGTTACTAAAGGACATTACGCGTTTCTCTAAATTGTAACTGATCTCATTGTGTCAGCTGCGTGCGAGGGATGCACTCAGATGGGAGAAACAGTTTTACAAAATAACAACATTGTTTCTCCCAAGCAGATGATGATCAACAGAAGAAGGGAGTGAAATTATTATTTTCTTAAGGCTTCTGTTGTCCTAGGTAGTGAATGACAGATGTGTGCTTTCAAACCTTTTATCTTTTCTTTTTCCTTGCGAAAATTAAATTGGAGTAGTGGAAAGGGGAAAAAAATCACAGATGCAGATACTTCAATTTTAATACAAAGAAGGCATTCAGACTAAATAGTGAAAAGTTTGATATTTATCCAGTTTCTTATGTTACTACATTACATTTGTGTAGGTTTGAATGACAGCCATGCAGAAAAATACAGTGCAATTTAATATGTGTATAAAGCATATGTAATAGGCATGCTACACGCATTCATGTAAAGACATGCTTATAATGGCCTTACGGAGTTTTAAACACTCTTTTATAGATGTTTTAAACACTCTTTTATAGATTCATGGTGATTTTTATGCAGTTTATTAGGGTTTTACTTTGCACTTGTTCCACACTTGTTTCTTAATATACTTGAGTTTTCTCCTAACCGAATATATTTTTTTTATAGCTGTTTGTCTTATTTTTCACTAAATGATATACCAACATCTAAGGCAAATGGATACTTTCTTGATATTGTTATGCAAATCATGATTGTGCCTATGTATTAGGTTTTGACAGTGTGTATCAATATTTAAATCCAGTACCAAAGTAGAGTTTGACTTGGAAATGTCAAGGTTATAATGCTGTACACATCAATTCTGAATCATTAATTTAATATTCAGAGGTAGGATGCAGGATTTTGATTACTTATTTTCATCCTGGTTTTACTTACTGTTTTTATGTATAATTTATAAATATGGATATCCTTGCCTAATAGTTGTGAATATTTGACCTGACTTTCAAATTATTACCTTGAAAAAACCCCTAAATATTTACTCTAATGCCCTTGTGCAATAAGAAAATACATGCTTCCTATTGACTGTCCGAAAATATATTTGAATTCAGAAAATAGTATTTCTGTGGTGAGAGCATAGGAAGCAAATGTGTCCCAAGCAAAAAGATGCCACAATTGATGTTTGCAATTGATTAAAATTATTTTTTGCAATTTTTTATATTGAATATTTAACAAGTTAAGGCCTAGGCTTTTAAAAATAATTTCTTTCTATTAATTCAGTTAAAAGGAAGATTTGGTTTTTTTCATTAAAGTCAACATCAGATAAAAAATTGTTGTCTCTTTCGTAGCTTTAAAAACAATTCTGTAGGAAATCCAAACTTCTGGTGTATTATAGAGCATGAATTTTGTTACCTTCATGGGACAGCAGAAACACTTCTCGGTCTGATTTCTAGATGAAAAACATAAATTCAGTAAGTTGAATTAGTGACCTACAGTTCTTATGGATATTGACTACTGAGGCACAAATATTAATATGTTCTATTTACTTTATTACATACGAAGGAATAAGAGAAAGGTAACATAGTATATTTCAGTAATTTGAATGTATTTGTGTGGCCTCAGAAAAGTCAAAGCTTTCACTGAGATTGAGACCCCAAAAATACAGATTTAAAAAAAAGCTAGTTCTTGTTTCAAGAATAATATATAGTTAATATTAAAGAGTATTATCCTAACTTTTCAAATAGGTTAAGCTATGAGGTGAAATAAAATTACATGTTCCGTAGAATTGCAACGTTTTTTCTGTAGTTCTGTATTGCAGATATTCAGCTTACACACAGAATATTTTTACTTAGTCAAGCATGAGTTTGCAGAGCAGAGTGAAGTCTGTTCTCTTGTGTATATGTTATTTCATGCGTGTAAAAAAAAAAGGGCATTTGTGTTAAGGAATTTACTACAATATTAGTAATCCTGTTGCAATTGCTGTGCGTGTTTATTTCTATTGGTTATGAACAACCAGTTCTGTTGATAATGCACAGCAGTAACAGAATATGTATGCAGGTGCAGATATACAAACATACACACACTTCATGAAGTGTATAAACTACCTTTTCCCTGTGGTCTTTCCAAATCACAGAGTCACAGAATCATTATGGTTGGAAAGGACCCTCAAGATCATCTAGTCCAACCGATAGCCCTACACTACTCTTATCCCTAAATCATCCCCTGAAGAACCACATCTATCCTCTTCTTAAAAACCTCCAGGGATGGTGACTCCACCACCTCCCTGGGCAGCCTATTCCAATATCTCACCACTCTTTCAGTAAAGAAATTCTTCCTAATATCTAATCTAAACCTACCCTGGCATAGCTTGAGCCCATTCCCTCTAGCCCTGTCACTAGTCGCNTGTTCAGCTGGCTGTCAATCAACACCCCTAGGTCCTTCTCTGCTGGGGAGCTCTCCAGCCACTCCTTCCCGAGCCTGTAGTGCTGCTGGGGGTTGTTATGACCAATATGCAGGACTCTACATTTAACCCCATTAAAACTCATACGATTGGCCTTTCACCGTCTTGGTCCCTCTCCTCTGGCCACAGTTTTAGCAGTTTGATGTCCTTCTATTGAGGTGCCCAAAACTGCACACATTACTCAAGGTGAGACCACACTGGTAGCGCAGAGTGGGACAGTTGCCTCCCTGGAGTTGCTGGCTGTGCTGTATTTGATGCACTCCATGACTTGGTTGGCCCTTTAGGCTAATAAGGCACACTACTGGCTCATTCAATTTGCTATCAACCCAAAATCCCCAGATCTCTTTCTGCAGGGCTCTTTTTCTGCCTCTAGTCCCCCACTTTGTACGTACAGCCAAGATTGCCACATCCCATGTGGAGAATTTGGCACTTGGTCTTGTTAAATTTCGTTCTGTCTAGCAGGATACTGTGTGAGACAGTTTCAAAAGCCTGCTAACAGGGAAAACCACATATGCTTGCTTCCATTGGTGAGCTAATGGCCACTATCTGAAGTACCTACTGAAAAATGACTGGGCTGCTTGTTTGACTTTCCTAAACAAGGATTGTTTGGAGGAAAAAAATTATACATTACTTAACTTGACAAATGTGTCAAGTAAATATGCTGCTTACAATAGTAATTTTGAATGTAATGGTCAATATTGTTTAGCAAGATTATAAAAGAAAATTAGCCCTATTTATTTGGGATTTTAGCTTCTGTAAGTTTCTTTTAAAAAGGAGGAGGTGCTGTGCTATGCTTTTTTCAGCAACATACGCAGTAGGCAAATTAGTTACTCCTTTTTGGCTAACTTTTCTGCAAAGTCTAAAATGTACAATTTGCATTTCATTGTTGAGGAGCAATAGTTTAGAATACATTCATACAATTATTTAATTATGTGAGTAATTGTGATTTTTTTTTCCCTTTTATCTTGCAGCAACGCACCTCTTGCTTTTTCCTCCAAAGTATGTTATATTAAGTTTCGTGAAGCATCGAGTGTTGGTGTGGCCCAGCATCTAACTAACACGGTTTTTATTGACAGAGCTTTGATAGTTGTGCCCTGTGCAGAAGGTTAGTATTTTAGATGTTTTCTGTAATATAGGTTTTTGTCATGTCTGCTAATTGTTTACGCTTTCCATGTAAGGAGGTGGTGCTCTGTTGTTATTTTAATTTAATTTTATTGCTTTTTGAAAAAACGTCTTGAAACTCAATGGAACATTGACTGAAGAGACGGAATTATATGGATTTAATTGAAACTCAGCATTAGAATTCAAATTAAGATAATTTAATTTTCCATAGTTATGACATATTTTGAGGGAAAAGAAGGTAAAATAATTCCATTTGTTTGTGTTGGCAAGCTTATTCTCACACAGAATTCTCATTGAAGTCAATGGAGCACTGAAAAAATTAAGCAGTTNATAAGATATTTTTTAAATTCTTATTAAAATAAAATGTTTGGTGAATACTAAATTTACAAGTGTTCCTGTAGCGACCTTTAAGGGCATGTTTTTACAGATGTGTTGAAAACAAGGTAGTTTGTGTTGTTAGCATAATACCTTATATCTAAATACAGTTTTATGAAGCATGGCCCTATGGTAGGTGTATCTCTAGAGTTAGGCAAAGCCCCACTGACTTCATTGGGATCATTGTGGAATTGAGCATCTGCCCATATGTTTCTGGACTTTTTGCCTCTTTGGAGTGGGAACATTCCAGCTGGTGGAGTGAACCTAACTTCAACTTTGAAAGTGGTAACTATTTTGCTGTGAACAATAATATTTGGAATCACTGAACTGTAAACTGCAGCAAGTCCAGAAATACCTTCTGTTAACATAACTTTTCTAACTGCAAGAGTCACATTTTGGTTTAAAAAATACTGTTGACTTCTTGAAGTTTGTTAACAGTGGTCCCAGAGTACCATTTTTTGGCATGTTTGCCCCATTGCAATATGGATAGTATGAGATTAGAACTGCTGTAGTAATGGACTGGGATGTTCCTAGCAAACTCTGGCAGGCCTCCAAAATTTCATAGGCTCTGTAAGTACTTTCACTAAAGGTTACGCTGTCCTACAATATGCTGCCTATTCTTGTAGCCTGCCTAAAAGGGACATATGGCACATATATTTGTCTTTGTGAAGCCTAGATTTTTAATTGCTTTTGTGCCTTGTTTTTGGGGCTTTTTGGTTTTGTTTTTAAACCTAAACCACAAAGAGGACATTTTTGTATCCTCTTGAAGCTCTGTTGAGGCTAATGGGACCAGAGTCCGTACTATTGAAAAATTGCCCCTAAATAATTGACTACAAATTATTCAGGATCTTAGCTTTACGTTTCGTCAAAAAGAACTTAACACTGGTTCAGTACGGCCAGAAAGGGAAGATTGCTGCCAAATAAACTAACAACACTTAACTGGTGTTTTTCTTGTGATGAGATCACTGCCTGATGTGATACGGCAACAGGCAGGTAAAGCTATGTTTTCCTGTATCTCTTGATGGTGGACGATGAGTGGAAAGAGAATAAAATCAAAAATCTGACAAATCTTGTTCCAACCCATGACAACTGTCTGTTCGAGCTCCCACACAACCCCATTTGTAGCTGACTTCATTTCTGAGAAAACATACTACAGAAAATTTGTCACTGTTCAAAATCATTCCAGACCCCACAGAGGTTTATGCATAATTAGGTGAACATTTTTTTTTTAAATGTCAGAATGCTGTTTCCATGTAACTTGCTAATAGAATCACTTATTTTAACTTACAAAGGTGTGAATTTATATAGCTTTAACTTTCTGAGGAACATATTGTGTGGAATAACTATGGCTTTGGAGACCACACCACCAGTTTTTTGTTTCACTGTGTATCATATGGTGTATTGGTAATGGAGTCAGTGGAATGTACCATGAGCTTTAAAAGTAGCGATGGCTATATTCTACCAAGAGGTAAAATTCTATCCTTGGCCAATGGTGCCAGTAATAAAACATTTCATGCGCCGAATCAAACATAGAGAAGAGGTAAAATGGAACTCTGGAAACTTGGTTTTAAAAACTAGAATAAAATTTGAAATTTGTAGTGTGTTTAAACAGTGGTTAATCAAGGAACTACAAGGGGGGAATCAGTACACAATGAAAACAATGTTAATTTTGTGATGTTGAATAAACAAAAATGTAATTGTAAATGAAGTAGCATTATTAAGCTGTCAAAATATGACTTTTGTGTGTGTGCGTGTATTGGTAGGCTTTTCTTTTAAATGTTTTACTTTGAGAACAGAAAGGTTGAAAGATAAACAAAGATGCCACCCTAATCATTCTAAATTTTATGTCCACATTATCTGGTAGATGGATTTTGACTATTAATTTGGTTTTGTATGTTTTCTCTGTGTGATATTTGTGCATTATTAGATGACTAGACTGGCCAAGGCAGACCTGTTACACTTGCCTGAGTTAGGCATTGTTTGCCATGCCACTAAACCTGCCGCCAAGTGAAACCTTCATGGGGGAAATGAGATCGAAGTCTGGCCTGCTGAAGATGGACGCCCTGTCTCTGTTTTTATTTTATTTTGCTTTCTTTCCTTTGTTTCTTTTTTTTTTTTAATTTTATTTTGTCCCTTTTTTTGTTTTGTTCTGTTAAATCTCTTTCCCTTGTACTTGTGAACTGGTACTTCAGTTCTGTAAAAATGGTGTTTTGTAAAGGGTTCACAGTGTTTTATTTTGAAATTGACTGGAAGCTGCTTATGAATGGTGGATGGTATATGCAGAATTTAGAATATAATTAATTTTTATACTGTGAGTTAGAGATAAATTTGATTTGGAATGCATTGGAGCTTATAAATTCAACAGAGCACACATTGTGTCAGAAGACAGGAATAGTGAAAAAGACATGAGTTTTAATATATATTCTTTTATATGTTACGATTTATGAGTTTATCTTGGAAAAGGACAGTTGAAACTCTTCTTGAAGAGAAATTAACTTTACAAAGTAAAGTCATGATCTTTCATGATCTTCCTCTGCTATTTTTCCTCTTCTCAGCAGAGTAGTTTTATTTTAGGTTGCATGGTCTGTTTAAAAGAAGAATTACTATGTATGTGTAATGTGAAGAGTTTTAAAATAATTATTTCTGAAATTGAAGTTTAATGAATATTGAATGTCATGAAATACTTGTTTGTTTCTGATGAAACCTTGCTCCTTTGAGGTCAGTGGCAGTAATAGTTCATCCTTTCATTTTTGTAATTTTCAGAAAAAACTGTTTACCACTCATAAGTACAAATGCAGCCTGAAGTTTTGGTTGGAATGTGTTATATGAGGCACATTGTCTTTTAACACTGTTATTTGTGGGACGATTGAATCAGTTCTCTGTGTGTGTATGTGTATGTATGTGTATATTGCACTTTGACATGCTCCAGTGTTAGTTATTTCAAGGAGGTTTTTGGGGTTTTTTGTGGGGGGGAAAGGGGAAGGAAAAAAACCAAAAGAAAGAAAAAAAGTGTCTTGTCTGTCATCTCTCTCACAATCTCAGAAGACATGGCAGTTCATGCTGGAGTGATTGAGAAGGTTCATCCCTAAATCATGTTCTTCCTTGTGAAACAGAAGCCCTGAAATAGAAGTGGTGGACCAGATGGTGTGTCTGGTCCTCAGGCATTGATCTTCCCAGTCAGCTGCATTGGGATAAGTTAGTTTCATTCTGGTAATGCACCAGGTTATGCACTGCAGCTGAGAAGAGCTTTGATTCCTGATCTTGATTTAACTGTAGCAGTTGAGGTAATTACCAGTAGATGTAATCTCTTTAAGCTCTGCTACTAAATCCAGTATGAATCATTAATTGAATCACACAGAAATTATTTAACTTGTAAGTGTGCATTTTCCATTGATTTAAAGTAGCAGAAAAATAAGAATTTATTTAATTATATTTAGAGTAGATGTGCACTGTAAGTATTTTTAAACCAAGCAAACCTACTTACTGCAGAAGCAGTTTGGGGCGGGGAGGACTAACCATGTAGTTTCAGTAGAAAGACTAGGAAATTAATTTCTTCTTAGCACATGGAGACTGATAAAAATACCATGATTGTACTTGCTTAACACCCATGCTTCTGTTCAGCATTTAGCAAAGTGAATTCTGCTATGGACTAGGTCGACTAGGGCTCTTAAGCGCTTTGATGATACAAAAGTGTAACAGTCGTAAACTGACATTTAGGACAACTGTACATTTCCTGAGAAGCATAAGGTGTCTCTAGGCAGTGCAGAGCTAATCTACATCTGCTTCCAGTTTCCTTTGCAAAGTGAAGAGTCAATAAATAAATGATAGTAGACTCTGTAATTTACTAAATAAAGAGCTTCTAAGAAATCTTTCTAAGGATGTGGTATAGATGTGGCACATTTATTTTGTCTGTTTCCCTCATTATAAAATAAATATCTTTACCTCTTTTCCATTCAGTTTTTAAATACCATGAGTTTAAAAACCAAAGCAGTTAAACTCGTGTCCTAATTTGTTATTTCATAACGCACTTTTTTTGCTGCTTTGTGGGCTTGTATTTTTTTACAATTAAGTTCATGGAGATTAAACTGCAAAACCTGCAGTTTTTAAACCCCATAACTTGTGAGGTTATTTGGCCTCAATATTAGTTTCTTTTTCAAAACAGTCTAAAGAATAGAGAAGTAAATTTTTGAGATGCTTCAGGTTTTGTCTTTCGTTTCTTGAAACAGTTTTGTTTTTTCTATAGAACTGTTAAGTTTGACCTGTTTTTAAAAGCTGCAGGAGGATTTTTTGAAAACCCAGTATATTTGAATATACAAGCAAATTTTCAGGGTTCAGTCTGTAGAGATAGGCCCTTTCTCATTCTTGAATAAAATAAATGAGTACCTGTTTGTGGCATGGAATTGACCAACCAGCTTTTGTATTTAAATAAAACATTACATTGTTGAAGGACCAGACTATTCTGGATATAATTATTGCTGTTAAGTTGACCGTTTAGATATGCATTTCGCTCCTTCTTTGGACTGCTATGACAGTGCATTTAGGAGAAATTGTTCACTGGATGCCTTGAGCAGCATTTGGGCAAATGAGTAGTTCCAATTATTTCAGTAAAATGACCCATATGCTTTAAGTTCAGGCTTGTATTTTAGTACCTTTCCGAATTTGACACTGTTTAGTTATGTGCCTAACTCATTTCCTGTTTAAAAGGGCTAAAGGCCTAAAGATCTCTTAAATTTATCTGCTTTAGTGTATATTGAATTGGCTGTACGTGAGTGCATACTTAAATTAGGCATACACTTACGTACACTGCTGACCAAGGATCTAAATTAGAATGCAGACGCACCACTTTAGGAGCCATTTCTGCTGTTGGACTTGAGACATGTTTGTTGATCCTGTAGAAACCTATGTAGTTATCTAGTTAATTGCAAGATTCTAGGTGTTCAGGCTAAGGTCTAGGTCATTAGCCATCTGAAAACACTGAAGTATTTCAAATTTCAGAAGAGATGGTACATAATTCTATGCCTAATTTGTATGCACAGCTGCTGGAACTTCATATTTGAAACCCTGCTAGTGAGCTATGTCTTAGGCAGGATGTGCAGTAAAGTACCTGATACTCATGAGCAGTCAGGCAGTTCAGGTACACTTCTCATTGCATGCCTGACCTCAAAATGAGGTCTGTAAAGAGTGATGAACATTGTGATAATAACTCAGATTCGTGCATGTTTTTAAAAAACCCCTGGAAATCATTACTGCACAGTTAATTCTTAACTACTAATAACCCTCCTACTTTTCTCCTTTAGATAGCAAAATCAAGTGGTTTGTTACATGTTAAGGAGCAGAGTACCTCAAAATTTAATATAAAAAGTATAAATGTAAACAGGAAGCATGCAAAAAAATAAAAGGGTACTGTTATTTTTTCTATGCCACCCATGCTACATGTAAATTAAGCTTAATTTAGATTTGTTTTGTTCTTTCGTCATATCCAACTGTAACCCAGTCCTTTCTGCAGATTGTAGAACAGGTTTGCAACAGTTTTTGCTACTTTTTATTTTTTAAAGTAGTTTGTTTCCTGTGGCTTATATTGAAACTCGTATAGCTAAAACTGCACAGCGTTGTGATACTTAGGCCATATTTTGCTTTTGAGAAAAATATTTATATATTAATTTTAAAATCCTGAAGTTAGGGGATTTGTATTTAAAACATACGCAGTTTGAACCAAGGCAGTAAAACCCACTGGCAAGTGGTATGTGCTTTGACTTTTAAAAGAGCATTTAAATAAAAGCATTTAATTTATTAAAGTGCATGGCGTAACACCAAAGGGTTCAGTTGGATATCATATATACAATTATGCCAGTAATTTTGAATAGATCACAGATGCCTAGTATAATTAGAACTTTTCTATAGTTTTTCAGTTTAGTGTTATGTTTGTACCAGTTTAAATCCCTTTCTATTTCAGATTTAGTGTGTACATTTAATTGTAATTTTAAATGTTTAACTATTAAGTCTTTTGATTTTTGAAGATTTTGGGGGGTTCATTTAGCAGTCTAATTGTGACTAATGTTGGATGAAACCTGCATTTTAATTCAAATTAGATATTAAATTTTTAGTGTTGACAGTGGAAGATAATCTTGTTGAAACAGTAGGAAGTACGTATTTTGGGAAAATATCACTTGCTTAGCTGATTAGTTATGATTTTCTTCAACCTCAGTAAGTTTAAAGATAATTTGTATCAAAGTCTCAGATAAACTGAGGTGACCTAGAATGTGACACAGTACAAATCTAAAATTTTTCTTCTCTCTCTTCAACCTCCAGCTTCACTTACAGTATGTATTGTGTGGAGTCACAGTAGTTCAGTAGTTTTTATTTTATTTTTATTAATTTTTGCTTCCAGAGTATATAGCACCAGAGGAATTAAAATAAAGCACAGATTTCAATTAGCACATACTTTCGGGGGCTTTTTTGTTTTTTTTTTTTCTTTTTTTTTTCTTTTACTGATTTGGTTATTTGCCATTTCTGGGGATTAAACTTTAAAAAATGTTCTTCTTTTCTGTATCTGATGTTCTGTGTGCTATTAGTGATGCAGCCAACACGAACGGTTGTCATGTGTAAAACAACTTTCGATCACCGCGAAAACACCGCCCTGGGAAAGCGTCCATGCTTGATATCGTTTGGTTCATGAACATTAAGTTTCCAGTACAGGTGACCCATAGCTCAAAGTGTTAAATAATTGTATACATTATTCAGTTTTTAAAATAATAATCCATTAATGAGATTGCTAGTCTTTGAAGTTTTTCTCACTTTGTTTTTCCTAGTAGAGCAGGGTAAAAGGAAAAACTTAAGTTGTTATTTGTTTCTTTGTAAGGATCTGGTAGATAGATTCATTATTATTTATTACATTTTTTAATGCAAGGGTAATTGTAAAATCATAGAAAAAGTAACATCTCTATAGTGTTGTAACTCTGCGTAACGCTTTCATTTCCTTCTTCAGGTAAAATTCCAGATGAAGCCAAAGCCCTTTCTCTACTGGCGCCTGCTCCTACTATGACAAGCCTGATGCCTGGTGCAGGGTTGCTTCCTATACCTACACCAACCCCTCTGACTACAGTGCGTAAAATTCAGTTGCTGTTTTATTTCAGGGTTCCTGTATGCTCTGTAGTCTTATCTGTGTTCAGAGAACAAGAACTGTCTGATTCATGTATGTTGTCCTCACGTATGCTAGCTAGATCAGGCTTTAGAGGGTTTAGCTGTGGTGCCTCTTGTGAGGGTACATCACAAGATATCCATTCGCTACCTTTCCTAGATTTTTCTGCCTCCTAAAAATTTATTCAGAATATTAAAATGCTGCATTAAGGTGCCTTTACTTGATAATCTCTGTCACAAGGCTTTTGACCTCCTGCTTAATAATGTTTTCACTGCAAAATGCATATGAGCTAGCTGGTATCTCTGCTTAGTTCTCTTTTGCCTTTGTAAGCCTTTCTTGCTGTGGCCTAGTCATGGACAATTTCAAGTTAAAATAGAGTAGATTTCTCTTTTTGTTACATAAAGTACAAATAAAATTATAGGTGATTCATTGAGAATTTCTCATACTTGCTAGAAAGGTTGTGTCCTGGAAAAGCTGTTGCTTTTTGGTTGAAGAAAATAAAATTCAAATCAGGAAGTAAGTAGGACAATTTAGTAGTGATTTTTAAGTGACTTTTTAAATAATATTCCTCAGGAGAGATTCAGTTCACAATTCCAGAAATGAGGGCTGTATCATCCTTGTTGTCTAGGAAGTGTCTGCGTTTGTATGGAAAGAACTTAGACTTGATATTCTTTGCATTTCAGCTGTGATTTATCTTGCCTTGTGTGATGTCTGTCCAAACAGTACCTTATCTGTCCCTTTGATGGACTAGTATCTACTACAGATACTGATAAAAATTGTCCCTGGGCACTGCAAATTTCCTTCTTCCCTTGGTGGGCAAGGGCTCAGCAGTTTCTCCTCTAGTTCTAATATTTGTGGTGGCAAAAAAATAAGAATATTAGCAGTGTCTGAAGGCATCCTAGTCAATTTGATTGACAATAAGCATTAGAATCACAGGATCACTAGAAATTTAAGCCTGTGTGTTTTCGGGTTGATACACTGCATTCCTGGCCAGACCTCTTTGAGAAGATGTTAACTGACAGCCTACAGAAAATCTTAACTGTAGTAATTATTTATGGGTAGATTTTGATTCTTTAAAAAGAAATATTGGCTTTATTTATTAGATTAGTTTTTACAGATGTGCACAAGGCAAGCAAGTGTTAACAAGTGCAGTAATCAATCTCCTACCAGTGTTTAGTTGCAGAGCATGTTCTGGTTTTGTTTTCCAGCTCGGTGTTTCACTTGGCACTTTGGGGGCTATACCAGCAGCAGCACTGGACCCCAACATTACAGCACTGGGAGAAATACCACAACCACCAATTATGGGGAATGTGGATCCGTCCAAAATTGATGAAATCAGGAGAACAGTCTATGTTGGAAACTTGAATTCCCAGGTAGCTTTTTTTTTGTGTGTGTAATGGAAATACTAATGGAAGGTGTAGAATTGTAATTTATGATTTCTCATCTTACATGTTCAACAGTTTTAATTAGTTGATGACAACAGGAACTTAAGCCAAAAAAATATTCATTTAGGTTCCTAAGGATGTTTCAAATTTTGAGTACTCCATGCCAATCAGATCAGACCAGACTCTGGAATTTGTTCTGGCAGGGTGTCAGATAAATCACACTGTAGCTGAAATTCAAGAGACATACGATTGTGTATGCTGATCAAAAGTCCAGCTGGGTTGTGTTTGCTGAGCAATGCCTGAGAAGTCATGAGGTCATGGTAGCTGTCCCCAACAAGACTGTGCAATTGCTTAAATACCTCAAGATGGAATCATGTGTTCTTGTGGATGTTGCAAAATTAGCATAAATAATAGAGTTTCTGTAAGAGGAAAGTTAGGTCTGTTAGAAACTTGGTTTTTCATCAGTTGATTGAATCAATTGAAAAATAACCCACTTTGACTGATGGCAATACTTTGGGTTTTTCTGACTGCAAAAGTAGCTACTAGAGTTTAGAACTCCTATTGATAGTGGTAAAACAAGCTGGAAGCTAGTAGAAAATCAGATAAAACGTAAGTCTCGTAATACTTTTTGTATTTTTTTTTTAATTCATCAGAAGTCACGGTCAGGAGCATGGACACATGTTTAAGGAAAAACCTTATCAGTTATTTAAAATAAATTGCCTTAAAAGTTCAGAATCCTGTGCAAATGCTTCTTTAATCTAGATGGAGGACTTCAGGGCTTGTGGCTGCACTAGTTTAAATTGTGGCATATTCTTCAGATTAGTGGAAGAAAAAAATGCCTGTCTTTCTTAAAGCATGACATTACCAAATGCATATTGCCTGTGTAGTAATGGTGAGATATCTTTCCAAAGTTCACGGATAAGTGGTTTTCATTATCTGTTTTATTTCACTTGAGCTCTTCAACTCTGTTTCTAGACTACAACAGCAGATCAGCTGCTTGAATTCTTTAAGCAAGTTGGAGAAGTCAAATTTGTGCGAATGGCAGGTGATGAGACGCAACCGACACGATTTGCTTTTGTGGAGTTTGCAGACCAAAATTCTGTACCTCGAGCTCTTGCCTTTAATGGAGTTATGTTTGGAGACAGGCCGCTGAAGTAAGAATTTAATTATTCATATGACTGTTGAATGAGAGATTTATTTGTATCATTACACATCTATGCCTTAGCTGTGCAGGAAGCTTCTGTGATGAATAGTTCTTCAGTATAAGGACCTATTGTTAGCAAACTCGAACTTTTTTATAAACTCCAGTTTCAAGATTGAGGTGACTAGTGATTAGGATTCCATGCTCTCACCATCAGGACCTGGGTTCAAATCCCAGGCAGGGAAGCTTTGTTGTGACCTAGTCTTAGGGAATCCTGCTGTGGCAGGGGGTTTGGACTAGATGATCTTTCAAGGTTCCTTCCAACTCCTAACATACTGTGATACTGTGAACTTCCTCTGAGAAGAATATGGATGAGTAAAATACATTTGTATTCAGTCTTGAGTTAGTGGAAGTTAAAATAGTGAAACAATCTGCAAAGTCCTTAGTACCAATTAAGCTTTCTATGTGTATGTCTAGGTGAAGTATGTGTGGTTAGTAGGCCTTAACATAGACATTTGATCTGAAATAGAGAAATAGATTCTTAGACTTCTACTACAAGATATTTTAACACAGAAATGTTGTGCTGCATTTATTTAAAAATCATAAGATTTGAAAGTAATAAAAGACATTTCAGATACTTAGATGAGTGTTAGGACAAATACGTAGTTTTGCTGGACTTTTAAGTTTTTAGTTGTGCGTGGAATTTGAGGTGTTCTTCTTTCTTAGTTGTTTCTTGTTTTCTCTTTTCAAGTGTTTGGGAGTTAAAAGATTTTATTTTTCCTTAATTTAGAATAAATCACTCGAATAATGCAATAGTGAAGCCTCCTGAAATGACACCACAAGCTGCTGCCAAGGAACTGGAAGAGGTGATGAAGAGAGTAAGGGAAGCCCAGTCTTTCATATCTGCTGCTATTGAGCCAGGTAGGTGTATAGTGTTCATTACCTAACAGAAAGTTCTGTGGGTACCTTGGTACATACTTCTAAGAGCATTTTCAAACGTGGGAGAAGGGTACTCAAAGATTAACAACATGTGTTGGGGAAAAAAAAAGAATAACCCAGAATCAAAATCGTGTTCATACAACAAAGCAGTAGAATGAAGCTGACTTTATTTCATCCTGTCTTATTTTCAGATACTTACTTGCAAAATGTTTTTAAAAATAGAAAGTTAATGCTACATTAATACTTAATGTTGGTGCTTAAGTTCAAACTACTTAGAGATTTTTAAAAGAAAATCCTTTATGTTTTGTTTTTTTCTCCTATAGCATCCATTAATGCCATAGTTTCATGAAGAGTGAGAGCTAGGATGGTTTTGAAAGCAGTAATATGCTTTCCTTATCTGCAGCAGGTTAATTTTGTCCCTATGCTATTTTTAATGCTGGCTCAAGACTGTGTGCATCATTGTAGCAAATAGGATCACAGAATGAGTCTGTGATAAAAATTAACTTAATGTAAAGGACCTTGTTTTCATCGGTTTCCTGGTCCCTGTGGGTTGAGAGATTAGAGGGGCATTTCATTGCTTATTTATGCTGACTTAACTTGATGGCAAAACCACAGCTTAAATAAATTCTCAAGTTGTTAAACTTGCAGTTGAGATCCTTCCTTGTTTTCATTAGTTAGGTTCTGGCATTCTTTATACCAACAAGCCCAGATATTGTCTTACGTAAGTTAGACAGTGTGGAATCTTTAGGGGTACTTTTAGGGGGGTGGGTGAGTATTTTCTGTTGGTTTTTTAGGGCTGGAAGAAAAGTAGTACTTAACATTTCCTCAGTGTAAAGCAGCAGAAGAGTCTGAACCAAAGTCACTGTTAAAGTTTCTGTTGACTTCCTGACCTTTGGATAAAACTTTTCACCTTCTTCTCTATCACTTCCTCCTGCAAAACAATGTTTAAGGAATAAAACTTCAGTATTTTTAGCATGGTTGAAGTATCTGAAAATATAGAAAATACTTCTTACTATTTAAATTTTATTCTTGTTTTCAAATTGCACCCTCTAAATTTACTCTATTCTTCTCAGCTTATTTTAAAAAAATACAGTAATTGTATTAAATAATAGACGAAGAAGAGAAGTTGTTATGATCTTGTGCATTGTGGCAGCAACATAAATCCTATTCCTAATAGAGCTAGCTGTTTATAATTATCTGGTTTATGTGTACTGCTGCAGGATGGCTGCACTCAACGAGTATATGCAATGACTTTCTTGGATGTTTCTGAAGGATATTTGCAAAGAAGGAAGATGTACAAAGAGTAGGCCCCTTGCACTATATGTGGTACATTCCACTTGTGCCAGATTGTTAACTGGGATCTTTAAATGTTCTGAGCTTACACTGCAAAGTGGTTTTTTCCTCTCAGAGTCTGGAAAGAGCAGTGAGAGAAAAGGCGGTCGATCTCGTTCCCATTCTCGTTCAGAATCCAGGTCTAGCTCAAAATCCCGATCTAGAAGGAAAAGGTCACACTCAAAACGCAGGTAGGTATGTTTTTTATTCTGGAACATACTGGAGTTTTTTAAGTGGTGGTGGTTACTGAGTTAGAAGATAAGTATCCCTGTAGAAAAGATTACTAACTTACACTGAGCAGATCAGAGTAACCAGGAACTTTGTCTCGGAACAGATACTCTTTCCCTCTAAATGTTAAATGTTTTCAGGGTTACTTTCAATTAAAACACTCTAGAAGGTGCTTGTTGTGCCATGCAGCATAATATTATTTTGTAACCTGTATTTTAAAAAGGAAAAGTTACCTGTATTTTGTAGATTGAATATGTAGTTTACTGTTAACAGCCTGAGCAGACAAGCTGGTGGATTTTGCTAGTAGAAAGTTCTCATGTCCTGAACTTGAGCTTACAAATATAGAGCTAACAAATGCAGTATTAATTTGCTGGACTGTAAATGTAAAGCTGTCATTTTTAAAAGAAGAAAAAGGCTTTAGGGGCAGTTTCTCATTTTTCGGATTTTGTTTGCTTTGCTAAATTTGTTCAGCTCTGAAACAGGCTTTGGAACATGGGAGGAAATAAAATTGCTATATTACCCTTAAAGAATACCCATTAAGGTTTTTTCCAAGAATGAGACAGTCTTGCTATGTGAGACTTAAAGTAGTTCAGATTCTTTCAGTGTCAGGAATGACTTCTGAGCATTTATGTAATTAATCTGAAGATTTTTGGCTACACTGAGTATAAAAAAAAAAATTCAGCCTGTATTTCATAGCTTAACGCTTGTAAAAGGTGTTGCAACAGCTTTTATGTATTGTTTAACAAGGCAACTAGAGTTCTTTTAGAAATAGAAAACCTGGCCAGAGGGAGTTATCATCAATTATACTACCAAACAAATATGATTTAAATTCAGGCTTCAGTTTTGCAATAGCCACAGTACATGTTATCTAACAACATGAAAATACTTCCTCTTTAATGCCAGAAGAATAATTTGGTTACTTCCTTATTGCTTCTTTCTCTTCTGTTTCTGTAGCTCAGGACATAACTGAAAAACAACTTTTGTTTTGTATGCACTGCAGAAATCTCAGTAACACAGTTTGTATTACTTTTTAGAAGATAAACTTGCATTTTTTTATTGGGGAAAAACTGTGCTTTAAACAACTGTTGATGGTTATATTTTGCTGTTTGTGGGGTTTTTTTTAATAATTCATCGCTGCTACTGTCAGTTTTGAGAACATGCTGAAAATAGGCCAGCCTGATTTGTTGAGGCAACTTCATCCCTAAGAATAAACTTTACCACTTTTTCTTTTACTGCTTTATAAAACACTTAAATCAGTTCCATCTCTGTGATACAAAATGTATTTAGAGTCGTTATTTTGACTCAATTATAATTAATTTGCCCTGTAGCCAGTTTGTATTTCAGCACAAACAAGTGGAGCAAGGCTGCAGCTAAAAAATGGCTGCCTGTCTTCTTCTTGATATGTATTACTCTATCTTGAGTAGCAGAAGACAGGTGGAGCTAATATCTTTTGTGCCTTCCAGTTCTTCATGATTTATTTTGTAACCTGTGTGGCCTTTCTGGTTTTGGTATGTTAAACTTTATGCGTACCTTAACCTCTCAGGCAAAGTTTCCAATAATGTGGGTTTTTTAAACTTAATGTTGAAATTCAGCATCTAACTTTTTCTTTCCTAGGGAGTATGATCTTCCAAAAATGGGGCATATTTAAAAAAAAAAAAAAAAGAATGCAGTGATTTTTATTCATCAGATCTGCAACTGTACTATATGTATCAGAAGACTTCAGATGGATTTTTATTAGAATAGCTGCACCTTATTTGCATTGATCATTTATCATACATCTAAATGCTCCTTTTTTCTTTGAGAAGTCTTATAGTCGAAATCCAAATTCATAGTAACAAATCCTTTCAACTGAAAAGGTAAATTGACTAAATGCTGAACCACAGATAGTGTTGGTTTTGGTTTTTGGTTTTTCTTTTTTGGTTTTGTTTTTTTCAAGTTCATTTAAATTTTATGGCTGGAGGACAAAGCAAAAACAGACCAGTTAAAACCATCTTCAATGAGTGAGACAGAAAAAGTGACTGGGCCTAGAAAAGAAACAAAATGTAACCAGATATTTTTACAAGCTGCTAGAAATTGTGTATAATAGATTTTATGCACTGTAAGAAGATTTGAATGAGTGTTTTCCTGAATGTTCCTGGAGGTTATTATGAAATTAATATTATTTAAATGGTGCATTGTGTTAAAGGAGGACATGTACACCTGGTGAAGCATAAAGTATACATACTTGCAAAAATGTTGGTAGGAGGTGTAACTATATATAATTTTATGTAGTGAGGCAAGATTTTTTTTTCTTTTGTTGGTTGACCTAGTTTTTGTGAAGTTTCAGTGTTAAAGTATTTTCTTCTGGCATTGTTCCTATAGAAGTAGATCTGGCAACAGATCACTCTCAAGACACAAGGACAGACGTAGATCCAGAAGTCCCCTGAAAAAACGGTCTAGGTCTAGAGAAAGGCGAAAGTCAAGAAGTCGATCTCATTCTCGGTGAGTTCTTTTCCTAAGAAATGCTACTGTTGTTCTTACCACACAGTACAAACTTTTGGGGAAAAAAAAAATCTGACAGACCTTTTAGGTGATAAAGGGTGGAATCTCTTTAAGTTCTTTAGTCTGTCTGTAGGCTTTGTCTGTGAGATAAAAGAATAGAAAGTAAATTTTAATGCTGAGTGTACTGGTTTTGGCTGAGATACAGTTCATTTTTTTGATAGTAGCTCATATAAGGTGCCTGTGGAGGTTAACCTGCCACACTGAAGTACTTAAATTTTGATAGTCTAGTCTCCATTTATTCCAGCATACAACCTGACTGAAAATAGATATCTAACTGCAATTGCCACACTTTAACTGATAGAGTAGTGATGTCCTGTGTAGGGTGTGCAACCCACAAAGAAGAGGGTGATGCTTGTTTGATCTGTATCTGCTCAGAAGGTTGGATTCAGGCTAAACCTGATTCCACATTCTGAGAGCATGTATAAAGCATGAGATTTTATTTTTGCCTTTGGCTATCTCATATTGGCCATATGCTGCTGTGGGCACAAATGCCTGTGTCTGTTACCTGGGCTACTTGCATTTCAGAATCTAATGCATATATATTTTACCTGGTCTGTTAATCTTTGAGTCTGATCGTTTAACTATTGAACTGTGAAATTCTAGCAATCTAATAATATAATTTTCTGTGGGGTGAACTAGTGGATATTCACAAAACAAAAGTGCATATGAAAGTAGTTCATGAATGGAAGTCTTCCTGCTTTTTTTTCCTGTTTCGTCTACATAATGCCCCTGATTTATTTAAAGGGAGATTTGTACTTAGGTTGTGCAGTTGCCTCTAGTTTTTTGAGGGAAGAAGTTTTGTGGGGAAGAGAACCGCAGGTCTGTGGATCTCAGTGGAAACCAGAAGAGGATATGCGTCCACTTAAAGCTAGCCAGGCTTTATTGATAGATCCTTTTGATTCTCTATTGCTGTTGTCTGGAGAATTTACAAAATTATTGAGAAAGCTGCTCACTGGAAGAGACAAGTCGAATGAAATCTCAGTGGTAAAATAACTGGAAGGCACCTCTTGAGTCACTGTGTGACTGCTGTTACAAAGATTGCATGCTGTTTCTTCTTTGTATCTTAAATTCCTTTTCTAGTAAGAAGTTGGGAAACAAAATTGCCAGATCACAGAACATACAACAGAATACTGTTTATTAGCAGTTGTGAAGAAGATACAGCCAAACACTTTTTTCATTGAAGAAAGGTAGATCCTGGAATGCCAATAGGGACAGCAGCTTCTATCAGTATGGTTCTCTTGGTCATGTAAAATCCTGCTGATCAGTTTCTCCTCTTGGATTTTCTTCTGTTTCTCTCTCTGAATGTTCATATGTCCTAAGGGAAGTCTAGGAGCTATGTGTCTCTCTACTAGAAAGATGGTGTCTCTTCCAAAATGTAATCTTCCAACCAGAGCTACGAGCTAATAATTTTTTTTGTAGCTTGCTGACTAGAACATCAGTTGGAATTTTGCTCACTGTTGTTCTTTTTATTAACTTATGTCATTCTGCCTATTCCAAGAAGCTGACTTGTTCTTTTACCTTTGCTTCTGTTTTTACTGTATTTACAGTTTTTCAATAATTTTTGAATGCCTAATGACATTACAGATTATTGAATTTTCTTGTTTGAGTTTTGACTTTACACTTGCCTTTTGAGGGAATTTGTTTGGTGAAATTTTATACCTATCATTTCATTTCTGTGTATTGGTTATTTTTGGACTTCCAAACAGTTCCAGGATATCTGTGTGAGAGAACATTGTAGAGTATGTACTTCTGTCAGTCAGCTGTCGTTATTCATGTGGAGGTGGTTAATCTGCAGCCCATTTTATGTGGACACACTTTCAGTAAAGAATAGATTTACAGACTGTAGAGTTTGTCTGGCTCCTAACAAAATTTAGAAAAATGTATGTATTTATAATAACATAACAGTTGAGGTTAAGACACATCTTCTCTCAAAGTTTGAAGATCAGAGTTTGACTTGATTTTGGCCTCCTCCAATTTCGTGTCCAAGTTTCTCCTAGCTATATAACCTTTGTTTCATGGTGGACAGGGTGGAAAATTAAAAATATTGAATAATTAACTATTAGTCAGCAGAAACACATACTTTATCTTGAGCAATTAACGTATGCAAAACAGTCAGTTGTTGTCAAGGGTTAGGTAATTTTTATTGGAAAATTAAAAGATTAATTAATAGATTTGTTTTTGGCTTTTCACAGGGACAAGAAAAGAGACAAAGAAAAGGTCAAAGAAAAAGCCAAAGAGAAGGAGAGAGACCGAGACAAAGAGAAGGAAAGAGACCGAGACAAAGAGAGGGAAAGAGAACGAGATAAAGAGAGAAACAGGGAGAAAGATAAAGAGCGAAACAAAGATCGAGAGAGAGTCAAAGACAAGGATAGGGATAGGGACAGGGAAAAGGAGAAAGATAAGGAGAAGGAAAAAGACAGGGAAGATGTAGATCAGAACAAGGAAAAAGAAGATACTGAGAAGGATGGAGAGAAGGACAGAGAGAAGATTAAGGACAAAGAGGGAGATAAGGACAAAGGAGGGGACAAAGAGAAGGACAGAGACAAAGAAAAGGAAAAAGATGGGGATAAGGAGAAGGAGCGAGAAAGAGAAAAAGAGAGGGATGATAAGAAGAAGAAAGATAAAAGGTCCAGAACACCCCCAAGAAGCTATAGCTCTTCAAGAAGATCTCGTAGCTCCAGCAGGTTTGTTTAGAAATTTTTCATGCCTTTTTTTAACTTACCAGTTCAGTGAGACATCGTCCTTGTTTTTGTATCAACATCACAATGTCTCTTACTAACAGATCTGTTTTATATCTGGTTTGTAGATTTTCCTATAATGCAAAATTTAATACACAGAGCTCTGTATGATTCCTGGTTTAACATGGTTTCTTTTTTGGGCTCCTGATGCTTACCTTTCACATAACTATATAGTGTAGATATAGTCGTTGAGGACAGTAAGAAGACTACTGTTGTGCTATAACTTTGCCTTGGAGCAAGTGACATCAGATGTCTTCTTTGTCCTGATGAAAGTTTGAGCTGCTATTACGTACATTGCTGCTTACTTAGATACTGTACAGTGTTGGTTTGTTGATCTTGGGAAGAGTTGGGTGGTAGTACTTGGCCACTTATCAATGGCATGGCTGAACAGCAGGAAGCAAATGTGTCGCTTCGCTGGCTAGTGTTTCAGGAGGTGAATGTGTCTCAGTTGGAAGGCCAGACTGCTTTGTTTAGCTGATTTGATGGCCAGGTACAAGTAAAAAGTAACATTCCTTAATGATGCTGATGGTAAACAGGAAAATGTTCCAAGCTTTTATGCCACATCTTGAAGTGCCCTCTCAATCAGGTTTTAACTTCCTTGTTTTTCTTTAATGGTTCTTCATGTCCAGATTTCATGATCTATGAAGAGGTGATAGGAAAAAAATCATCCTACTTTGTCAGATATTTGAATGAAGCTTTACTGGCTTGATTTTTGCTCTGTTTTAGCATGTTGCCTGCTATGTTTGCAACTTGTTATTTAATGCTTTGCTCTATTCAAGATCAGAGTCTGTATCAGCAATTTCAGCAAACTCCATATATCTGTGTGAAACAACTGTTTTGTAAAATACTACAGGCTCTTCAGTGTGTTACAGAGTGATAAAATTTTGTTAGCAGAACAAAGGCTGCTAGGAAAACAATAGATACTCTGCTTTTGACAATAGCTTGAGCTTCATTTTGCGCTGTTTGCTTCTAAATCAATAGGAATGCTAACTCGTATTTAGGAATTAAAATTCAGTCAGGCTGAATGGAAGTTAATGTGATTGTAGTGTTACAGTATTTGCAGTGTTATATTTTGAAGTTTGTGTTGCTTGAGTTACATATTTTGTCTTAATGTGGCTCTTCATTCAATTGGATTCTTTCCCTGGCTGAAGAAACTTACTTAATACAGTGAATTCAGTGTGTTTCCATACCAAGAAATATTTTTGTTCCCATTTCCAGTGACCTCTTTCCCACCAGACTGAATCATACAACTTTTTTTTAGTTACAATTAATATATTGTTGACAATATATAATAAATTCAGGGTTATTCACTTAGTTGTTGTGTCAGATCATTTTAAGAGCTTTCTGTTTTTATCTGGTTCCTGCTAATCAGTTTCTCCTCAGTTTATCATTTTTATTGTTTGATCATCTTGAATTTCTTGCTCTTATAGAGAAAGGCGTAAAAGGAAGAGTAGAAGTCTCTCCCGGTCTCCTAAAACATCCAAAACAGCAAAAAGAAAGTCTTCAAGAACTCCTTCTCCAAGAAGGTCAGTTTGGTGTCAGCTTAAAAAGGGAGGAGGAATTTGTAGTCTTCTAATTGTTTCATTGTTGATTACTGCCTTTGCAGTAACCATCTAGAATGATCTCATTTCGTTAGTGTGATTCAGTTTTAACTTAAAGTCTTCCATGGATTTGGGCTTTGGTACACTTTCAAATCTATCAACAATACCTGTTCACTTCACATCACTAAAAGCCTTCCATCAGATACAGATTAATTTGATTTTCTCTTTGCAAATACCATGCATACTGAACACATGCATTCTTTCACACTCTTCAGTCAAAAAAACCCCTTGTTATCATGAAGAGGGTTTTGTTACATTTTGGGATATTTTTGAAAACCCGCAGGTAAGAGTTTAGTTTGCAGTTAAATGGTTTGAAAGTTGTTGGGGTTGGATCAAATTCTGATTTGAGTAAAAAATTTTCTTAAACAGAAATAAGAAAGAAAAAAAAAGAGAAAGAGATACAAATAATGAAAGAAGAGAAAGAGAACACTCCACCTCCAAGAAAAAAAGTAGTAAAGAAAAAGAGGGCAAGGAGAAATCTGACAAAAGCACCACAACTTTGAAGGTAAGCAGTGTTACCAATTGATAAGCAGAGTGAAGTGATGTGGTGGAGCCAGTATTGAAATTCACTCCCTTCTCCTTCTCCCTCTTTCTCTTCCTTTTCTTTTCCTTCTCTTTATCTCCTGTTTTCCTTACAAAATTATTATCATTTGGGTTTAGCTTTTGTCAGTTGGAGAACTACAGTTGGTGTTAGTATACCAGTTTGATAACTCTCCATGTTTGAACCTTACTAGATCTATAGGAGTATATGTGAAATCTGTTACAGAAACACTTCGTTTTGGTTTCTCTTTCCTGTTCTGTGCCTTATATTAGGACTGGGCTGACTGCCTAACTGCATGAGCAGGCAAGAAGCAGCCTGTGTAACTAAAGAGCAGCATTCAGGGACACCTTGGCTGTGAAGCTGAAAAGATTACTTTTTAAATGAACATGCTACTCTGCAATTGAATCTCTCCCTTATTGCTTTGGTCCCAGTCCGCGTACTGCAAGAGTAAAGTTGAAGAGTTGGGGAAGAGTGGTGTGGGATTTTCCCCTGCAAAATTGAAGGTGGGGTGTTTAGGAAAAGAAACATCAAATTGTTTAATCAGAAGAATTTTAAAAGCACCAGGCCTTTAAAGAGAAATTTGCTATACTCAGAATTACTCAGCTGTTACAAAGGATGTGGTTTAGGTGACTCTGTCCATATGCTTAAGTAATTACCTTACCTTAAAATACATCAGATACCTGACAAAAAGTATGAAAGAAAAAAACGTAACCCTATTTTATTTAGAAAATACAGTGAAATCTTGATTTCTGGAGCTGTTTCTCATAGGTTCCATTGATGATAGCTTGTTCTGTTTTTTTCTGAATATTGATGGTAGAGACAGAGCATTTTAAGACAATAATTTCTTGAATGATGGGTTGTTATGAGTGCCTAACTTCAGGCAATTGAAAAGAAAGATTTTCTAAGGTTTTGTTTCTTTTTTTTTTTAAAAAAAAAAAAGATGGCAGGTCTATTCTACTAATTTCTGTGACAGGATAGGCATGTAAAAATTGAGACAATAAAAATACCAAAAGTTGGTTGGAGGTCACATCCTATAATGCTAAGAATATGATTTTTCTGTAAAATAATTTTATCTTTGGTAGGACAAAGATCGCACTAAAGAGGATCAGAATTCAGAAACTGACAAGGAAGTAGAAAAGAGAGATACACAAAGGACAGATGAAGTCAAACTACAACAGAATGGGAACTGTCAACCAAATGAAGAAAACCTCTCAATTAAAATGGAAGAGGTTTAAAGCAAAGAATGGACCTCTGATTCAACTAAAGAATGAAATCCAAAGCTTTTTATTTCCCAGTCTGAGGAAGGAAATGTCAAAGCAAATCAACCAGAACGTGTTGATAGTACTAGTAGCTCTTCCAATTCTTGTGATAGCTTTGTTGTCTTCTTGCTGTAAAGCAAGAGAGCATGGACCAGTAGTTATACCGTGAAAAAGCAGATGTCATCAGAGCTATTCATCTCTGAAAACCCGTGCATTTCCGTGATGGCTGTACTTATTTGTAAAATGATTTATGTTAAGTTTTGCCATGAGCTGTTACAAATAAGTAGAGACTGAAAGATGTAAACCTGTACTACCCAAAAAAACCTGAAGCTACGCATTGAAGATTGTTTAAAATACTGCTTGTTGATGAATTTTGTATTGTTTTACCTTGTGGGTTAGAAAATCCACAAAAAAACTTCAATGTGTACTGTTTGATGTGCTTGGAAATGGTGCGTATACACACTTCCTTTTTCTGTAAATGACAACTCAACCCTGGGAGAGGGTTTTTAAACATAAACACAGTTTCACGGTTCTTATGTTAAATGCCCACTGACTAGTATGTTTTTTGTTTGCTCACTGCTTGAGATTCTTGGGTTTTATTATTTAAAATTATTTCTTACTAATATCTCTACAGTTAATATTTCTTTCAAAGAATTTGTACAATCATAATACTTTTCTGTTGTTAAAAGGAACATTACCATGTTATAGATAATAGGTTAGCTTACTTGCTTATTTTGGGGTTGTTTTGTTTTGTTTCCTTTTTTTCCTTCCAGAAATGAGCACATCTGTATGATATTGTCAGACCTTAAAGCTTTGTTTTGAGCTGTACTGCAGTGTGTCTGATCAGCTGCAAATAGTACAGGTGCCATTATGAAAATAAATTTTTCTTATTTGTTAAAAAAAAATATGAGAGCACAAGCAGAAGCTTTAGTGCCTTCTTAAAATGTGGTATTTTCTAGAAATGTATATGTGCTATTAATCATTTTAAACTAAATTTTCCTTGATCTCTATTGCTATTTTGCCACCACCATACTGTAGACAAGAATGCAACTGATTCGTCGGATTGCATGTTTTGATTCACTTGTTAAAATAGTAAAGCTCCATTTTTACTTTTATTTTTTGTTTTCTATTTAGAAGAGATTTATAGATGAAAGCAAAGATGCTATTTGGGGACCACCACTGTACAAAAGTAGTAAATGAATACAAAGCATTTTCTGATCACCTGCAGCAAAGAGCCCTTTAGACATTTAATCTGCATTTGGGTGGCCTTAATTGTTACCTCTTCATCATCTTCTCTGACACATGTTGGGTGATATAAAGGAATTGTATGCAAAGAAAAGGGGATAAATAATTTGGGGAAAAAAGCTCTAATTTACACAGGAGTTATGTAGTAGAGATTTTTTTTTTGGCTCTTTAGGGAGGAAGCATGTGAGAAGAGAATTACAAAGCAAGTATTTTTGTCAAGGTAAAACATGGTTTGAGTTCCCTGAACTAACGCATTTGTTCGGTTACTCTTAGAGAGTCATACTTTTAAAACTTATACCTGAAATTGAGTAGATTATTTTTAATGCAACTTAATACAATCAAGTTACATAATTGCCTTACCTCATGGGATGACTTATTTCATTCAGTTAAAAAAACCCCATCTTTTTAGGATATTAGGTATTTGCTTTCAATTTGTTTTTCTTTTCTTTTGCATAGTTAAGTCTTCTGAAAAAAATAAACCAAACATATTACAGAGAATTTAAAGCTTGCCCAATTCCTATGGTATTAAAACCCACTTTGTGAAGCTGCTTAACCACTGTTCATTTTCAATAGGATTTAATGTTCTTGCCACTGTGTACATTTAAGACTATAGGAAATGCTTTACCATGTAAAGTATAGACAGTCATTTTTGTGATGTTTAAGCCACATGCTGTTGGCTGGTAAACAGCTTATTCTGATAAAAGAATGACAAATCTGTATGCTTACAGGAAGACTGTGAAGGATGTGTCTTGCAACAACAGCTGTCTTATTTATGATGTGTCAGTAGCATAGAGCAAAGAGATTGTTTGTATTCTTGTTATCTTTGGTACCATTTCACTAATAAAATTAAGTATTTTAGAGGGAAGTTTCTGCTGGTACATACTTATTAAAAGAATATTTTTAGTTGATCTGGTCTTCCTCCTGCAGCTTCTTTGATTAGAAATGTGGGTACCAGTGAAAATATACCTGTATTGTTTGTAACATCTTTGAAAAGCTAAGTTTAGCCTTTGGAAGGAATTAGAATTCTTGCAGGGTGTTGTGTTTCAGCTGATACTAGTTTTGTTACCCTGAAGTTGTATAGCTCTTGTCAGTTACAGAATATATAAAGGCTTGTGTATAGTTAGCTAAAAAACATGCCTTTGGAAATTAATAGTTAAAGATGGCAGCCGTGTTAGCAAACTTAGCATATGTATGTGCATAGTCCATACGTCCGTAGGACATATCTAGTCCATATGCAATACAGTGTTATATTGCATGTGAATGAATGGTTCCCTTGCATTTTTTATTTTTTTTAAAAAAAAGGCAACCTATCTCCAAACCACACATTTCCTTACAACTGCTATATTATCTGGGTTTGCTTAAGAAATAATGTAAGTTCTGTCTATTCATACCATTTTACATTTCCCTTCGTCTTAAAAAGACAGTAGTAAAGAACTATTACCCTGTAAAATGCCTGTCTCTAGAAGGTAGCTCAGTTTTAAACCAGTTACGTAGCTCAGAAATGAGGGTCCTGGTTGCTGCAACAAGATTGTGTGCATCATCTGTTAAATTGTTAACAAATTTGCACACTGAGCTGCCCTATCAGATTGTTTCTTTTAGCATTTTTGAGGTTACATTGAGTGGAGATTTTGAAAACAGTGTAGTTCATGATAGATACATTGTTTTAAAAGTAATTTTATTTGAATCATCCCTTACTTGAAAATGCTACAACTTGTAATTGCTCAGGAAAGTGATGATTTGGTGCCATTTTGCTAATACCATGCAAAACATGTAGGTATAAGCTTCCATTAGTGACAACAGTTATTTCACAACATTTTTCTCGAAAAGCAGATTAGGTTTTGGATTTTGAAAGAAGTTAGAGAATACAACTGCTGGTGGATAAAACAGGATTCCAAGCTCAAAATTGAGGTGGCTGTAACTTTGATAAATTCATTGAAGTCAACAGGTTTATACAGGTGTGAGGGATAAAATTTTGTTTGCAAGCACTGGTAGTAGTATAGTTATGTAAAGGATATTGGTTTGCATGTTTCAGAATTAGAAGAAAGCATTGCAGTTAGAAACTAGAAACAAACATCTGAAGAATATCTGAAAAGTCAGTCATATTGTTTTGTCTACTCAGTCACCAGCTAATTTTTTTGATGGAAATTTCAGATAGATACATCTGAAAAACCTTCAAGTTAGCTGGCTAACAGCAACCTTTGCATAGCTTGGATTCTGAAATTAGCTGTGGTCACCTAACTGTGTTTAATCTGCTGCAAAGTAAACTCTGTAGCGTACTTTGTTTACTAGTGTTCTCTGGCCCAGTTACAGCTAAGGCAGTACCTGAAATTACTTAGAAATTGTGCAAAACTGTTTGACAAATAGGTGCTTGTTGTGTTGGTTTTAGCTTGTCCTGTTATTTTGTAACAGTTGTAACTGTTATTGTGATTTTATTTTGGTCTAAGATAGTAAGTAAGGGCTGCTTTGTATAATACAAATTATTGTATACTTCATACCTGTCCTAGTTACTATGGGGTTTTTCATTCATGTGTATGCAGTTGCAAGCAGTAATGCCATAGTGATATCTTCTGCTTTTAGGTCTGAAGCATCTCTGATCGCTGTCTTGTTAATTTTGTAATGAACAAGGCTAGAGTTCATATATTTTAATTTTGCTAGCCATTCATTTAGAAGGGGGGGAAAAGAAAAGACAAAAATAATCTTGAATTTTGTAAATGTTAGTGCGAAAACTGCTAACACTAAAATAACTACTCTTAAAGATGTGAATTCTGGACAATGATTTGCAAACTGGGGGATATTATGAGTACCACTGGTGGTACTTTCAGTTTTATAGGAACTGATGATTGCCTTTGGTCTGTCTTCTCACAATTTTAAAAGTGAGAATTAAGAATTAGTGACACAAATGCTGAGGTCTGTAAATGGCTGTAATAATGTGAATTGGTAGGCACTTAGTTCAGAGAGATGTAGTTTACTCAACCAGAGATTGGAGTGTGGACATTAAGTGTTATTACTAAAAGAGAATTTAAAACTTAGTTTTGTTTGCTAATATGTAAACAGAAAAAAAAAGTTTTCAGCCTGTTCCTTAGGTTTATTTTTATAGGGTGAAAAGTGTAGCTAAAATAATACTGAAAACTGAAAGCACTGTACAAAATGGTGTTCTTTGCTGTTTTTTTTAATGTACAAGAAATACACTTTCAATTTTGTTTGATTTTGAACTTTTAAAAAATGTCATTGCATGCAGTGTTTATTTATTTTTTTTTTTTTAGATTCCAGAATGGGTCATTTGTAGGTAAGTCCTATTGCAGGATCTGAAAATGTTAGTATGGGGTTTCTTTTGTACTTTCTGCAATATAAAACAGCTTCTTAAAATTTTCTGACAATATGTGGAGGCAGCTACTTCTCCCTAAGTTTGAGGAGCTACAGCTCTAACACTTTGATTCTGTATTGTTCAAGTAAATACTACAGTTGAGAAGCTGTCTATGAACTTCAGTTTTCAGAGTGTTTTCTGAAAACATGAACCTTCACTATCCAAGAGGGCAAAAAATAACTGTTTTGCAAAAATTATCATGACGGTTTAATGACTTTTGAGCTTAATACAGGAGAACATAGACAAGAAAAATGAGATTTTAGCTGTTTATATATTTTCTTCTGGAAAGTTTCAGGTTACACTATTTTAAACTTTGTTACTCTTTTATGTTAATCTGGTGCCATGTATGACACAAGACTAGAGATTTTTGGTGTACAAAGTATGTTCCATACTAGTGTTGTTAAAGAAATAATTCTCCCATTGAAAAGGCTACATCCGTCTTTTTTTTGACCTGAAAGGCTTATCAGCAGTGATGAAGAAATTACTTCATCTTCCTTTCACTCAGTTCTTGATGTTTTTATTGAAGCTGCAAATTGAGTAGCTTTCTTTGAAGAAGAAGTTGCTCTACTCAATGAAACCTTTCTTAGTGAAAAAATTTATAACTGCTGTTGCACTGATGAGTAAATCATGGGCCACTTAAAAGTTGCTACTTCATAAATACGTAATTTTCATAAATTATCAAAGGAATGACTGATCTGCTCTGGAAACATCAAGAGATTAATTTGATATACAAAGTTTATGTTTATCAGTAGATCCTTTCTTGTATTTTTCACACTGATACAGGAGCTATAACTAATTCGTTACACAGCACCAGTCACAGTCTGGGTTCAGATATATCTGGCGAACCTAAGCACTACAGCAGTAAAAATATTATTTCCTTTCTCTAAATTTGATATTTCTGGTAATAAAGGAGGTCTTCTAAATTCAGTAAACATATAACCAAACTTGTTCATATTGGTAGAGTATATTTTTATTCTAATGAAGCAACTATAAAATGGTACAAGTAAAGAAATGTCAAATTCTATTCTATTGTTATTTTTGTAAATAAACAATGTCCCAAAGTTTTAATGGTGTCATAAACTTACTTCTACTGAATCTTTTCTTGGACTGCATCTGCCCCAGTGAGTCAAGTGCTTTGTAACTAAGTCTGTTGGACTTATACTGACTAGAATTTTACAGGAAAGGTGGTGAGGGGTTAAGTAATTGAATATATCTTCACTGTTTAGTTACAGAAGAGGCTTATGAATCCCCTGACTGAGCAGGGGATTTTCTTCTCTGAAGAAAACTACTGTAGTAGCACCAGGGAGAGCTGGTCAGTTTTATCCAGTAAGTTAATAAATGTGGCTGTGGTTGGTTTTTCTTTTGTTTGGTGTTTTGATGTTTTTTGAGTTGGATCAGGAGTTCATGCAGAGCTTTGACATTAACAGTAAATTTCAAACTACTGTCACTCACTATTTTCAGTGCTTAGTCTCTATGGCTTTGTATATTGTATAAGAATCTAAACAATAATTAAGGAGCAGTATTTGAGATGTGCTTCTCAACAAGCCTTTAACTTGCTCAGTAGGGATCTTGTGATTTTTGAGAGCAGTCATGTCTGTAACGAGTTTAACAGCTACAGATCAGATGATTTAGTCAACACATCTGTGGTCTGGATAACTGCATTTCATCATGCTGCTCCTCTGAATGTCAAAGCAGGGAAAATGAACCTGAGAAATACATTTCGCATGTCTTAGAAATTGGTTCCAAATCATATATTGCCTATTTATACTACCTAATTTCCTGAAGTAATTATGCTTTTTAGTGGAGCTGATTGAAAATTGACTTAAAAAGTGACAGTCTTTTAAAATGGAACTTTTTTGTGTACCTGGCTTGTTTTACCTACTTGTTTTAAGGCAGACATGAGTGTTAGTACTAGTCTTGTTAAATGTACTGCTTCAGTATCAGACCTGGGGAAGACTGCTTCTCCTTCATTTTTCTGTTTTGAAATCTTATATTTCTTTTTAAAGCTACAGCCTAAAGAAAATCTTTGATTTTTGTTGAAATAATGTTTTGAAGGGTTGATTCAGGTTATTGATTGATTGGCTGATTCAGGTTGATGCTGGAAGTGCAGGATCTGATCTTCAGAGCAAATGTTCGTCCACATGAAATGTGAGCATTAAACAGATGTATAATCTGCTTTCATTGGATTTGTGTTTTACTGCTCCTCTGCTTTGTTCAATTTTAAGGGGTTACGTTACTTATGACTCATTTAATAAGTCTTCTGAACTGTTAAATGCTTGTCTTTCTACTAGCTTGGCATTTTCCTCATAGTATTCAACTCTTATGTATCCCAGTCATCCTGCCTGGTTTCTTCAAGACTAGGTATTTAGTAAGGACTAGACTTGTCCAAACTGTGCTGTAAATCATACAAAATCATGTTACAAATCAACTTCAAGCAAAATGATCAGTATTTCTGAATGAACTATAATACAAAATTAACAGATGTTATGAGATGGTATTTATTAGCTAGGAACAAACATGTAGTGCTTTTTGGTTTGTTTTGGTGTGCCCAGTTAAATTCTCCTCTAGCCAGAGGAGATTTTTGGTAGCTGTGTTATTAAAGAGTTTATTGGTGTGCAGAGAGGAGTGGCTGACCTCTACTGGTATGCAGAAAAGAGTGAAGTATAAAAGATGTCAACTGGGTATTTATGACATTAATTGTTAGGTGTTCTGTGATCTGTCTATAAGTTTCATTTGTATCAGCAAGAAGATCACTAATCTGTTAAAGATTCTTAAATACATCCTAAGATGTTTTTTGTGTTGCTTATTCTCCAAAGAGGATGGAAGGACGACAGCTGTACATTTGTGGTGTGAGCCTGGAGATCTGAAGACTGCTTTAGAATGCCGTTTTTCAGATAAGGTGAGACACACAGTCAGGCACTGAAATACTCTGTTCTTCTTCTGATTTTATAACAAGGCTTAAAATAGTTGCTTTGTTCTACCAAAGTGTGGCAGTGCTGAATAAAAGTATACTTCAGAACCTTTTGATGGAAGAAGGTGTTAGACCTGGGTCATTGGATTGCTGTGAATGCATTAGAAATGGGTATTTATTGTATTTTAATGGCTAGATGGAAGATGGTAGGCATGCATTGCATAATTTAATTCATTCTAATAATCCAGACTCCCTTTGATCGTTTTTGCCTGGGGTTATTTATAGTTGTAAGGTCTGTAGTAATTCAGCAAGAAGTCCTACTTCTTTTATTTAAGAACTTTCTTTTCTTCTGTCAGATGTGTAAATACTGCAGCAGTATCTCATAATTGCAGAGGGAAAGAGTAATATACCTCTTCTGAACTTACTGTGTTTCAAGGCTTCTGTGTTACTGTCTGCTTGTAAGAAATTTTTGCCTTTCTGCTCTTTATAGAGGGGGACAAGTAGAGATCTATACAGATGATAAAGGTAAAAATTATTTTAGAGACTATATTAACTTTCCTGATCACAGTTCTCAAGAGCTTTGTAAAAGCAGTAAAACATTTTTTCTTTCCCGTTTCCCCCAAGTTTAGAATAGCATAAAGGGGTGAGTTACTGTCCAGGTGTGCTTGTTCCTCATCAGAAAAGCACCTGGGGGTGTTAATTGACAGCCAGCTGAACATGAGCCAGCAGTGAGCCCAGGTGGCCAACGCCAATGGCATCCTGGCTTGTATCACGAATAGTTTGGCCAGCAGGAACAGGGAGGTGATCTTGCCACTGTACTTGGCTCTGGCGAGGCTGCACCTTGAATGCCGTGTGCAGTTTTGGGCACCGCAGTATAGGAAGGACGTCGAGGTGCTGGAAGGGGTGCAGAGAAGGGCAGCTAAGCTGATCAGGGGTCTGGAGAACAGGCCTTATGAGGACAGGCTCAGGGAGCTGGGGCTGTTTAGCCAGAAGAGGAAGCTGAGCGGGAGACCTTATTGCTCCTTTCAGCTACCTTAAAGGAGGTTGTGGAGAGGTGAGTGTTGGCCTCTTCTCCCTTGTGGCTAGCAAGAGGACTAGAGGGAATGGGTTCAATTTGTGCCAGGGCAGATTTAGATTAGATATTAGGAAAAATTTCTTCACTAAAAGAGTGGTGAGGTATTGGAATAGGCTGCCCAGAGAAGTGGTGGAGTCACCATCCCTGGAGGTTTTCAAAAAACGGGTAGATGTGGCACTTAGGGGGATGGTTTAGAGATATCAGTAGTGTAGGGCTGTTGATGATCTTGAAGGTCTTTTCCAAGAGTGATGATTCTGTGATTCCTTCTACTGTTGATTAATCTTCTGACTTAAAGGTGCACATAAAATGTAAGATGCCTAATGTTAGTGACTAGACATCTCTGGCTATGGTAATGTGATTGTACCATGTAAACTGTTGCTGCTGCTTGGGGCTTAGCTAGTTGGAAACTGTGACAGTGTTTGAGTGGAGTAGGGGATTTGTATTTGGGTGGGAGTTGAGAACCATGTATTATTCTATCTGACCATTCCTTTTTGTATTATGAAGGAGTGATTAATGGCTATACTGATTGAAGAGGACTGCATGTGTGGAATTGGATTGGTTCCAATGTGAGACAGAGGAGTGGAGGTAGTTTGCAGTGAGGCCTTGCTGTTATATGAGTCCTTAAGCAGGATGGGGATTTTGGACTTGGACAGAAACTTGGCTTTACCGCTATGATTTGATAACCTTTAACATTAGCTTCCCAGAAAACTAACAGTGATCCTGCATTTGGATCACAGTGCTACTGTTGACAATATACCTTTTGCAGCATAATACTTAGAACCAATAGACAAAGACCTTCCTTTTTTAATACAGTCCTGTGTATCACTTATGAAGACTTTGCAAAATGCAGTCGGATTTGCTGTGGCAGTACCTTGTTTTGAAAATGTTGCCCTTCTTTGCTGTGAACACAGGCTGCTTTTGTGTCCTCAGAGAGAAATTTCTCATAAAGATTTAAGTCTCTTAAGGCTTATTGAGAGAATAAGTGGAGAAACAGAAATGTTGAGCCCAGAAACTGTCCTAGAGTTTTCAGAAGTGAAAGTGTGATAGCTGGTCTAGGAAGAGCATCTTCTAAAAGAAGATACACTATGCTGCACTGCAGTATAAAATTCGGTGCTAGAGAACCCCTTCTTGACCTGTAGCAGTAACGTTTCAGATGTTGCTTTAAAGACTGCATATTGAGACACACAGTGTGCTACAGGCTTTGTTATGGACCTACGGCAAAGCACCACTATTTTTAGTACTCTACCACTACAATTTTAGTATCTTAATACCATAGTTGTCTACTAAAATGCACTGGAATGTGATGTACCTATTAATATGTAAATAGGAGATACTTCATCTACAGATTACAGGGCCTTTTCCATCACATCTGAAACAGATTCGTTTTAACTTTGAGGATATGCCCTGTTCATTACCCAGTGCCGTGAACCAACACTAGGGAAGTGAGGCTGATACATGTTGGAGGTTTGCATTTAATTATATGCAGCTAATTAGCTGATTAAATGTATTTGGTTGGAACTGTTTCTTGGGAGGCAGGATGGGGTGGAATTTAAAATGCTCTTGAGTGGGAAGGTGCTTTATTTAATCTAGATCAAGAGAAAATGAAGTCAGTCTGAACTCTGTAGTTCTTATTCAGTCTATGACTGAAAGTTTTGCCAGCATAGAAGTGAGGCGGGAGATTTGAGGTTGGATTCTACTGCCGTAGCATTAGACAGAGTACCATGGTGCCAGTGTGCAATACTGGGCCTCCAAGGCAGCACAGCTGGTTTTAGGTCTAGGATGTATTGGTAGTGCTGGAAGGATAAACTATACAACTGTAGGGGTATAATAGAATCATAGAATTGTCAGAGCTGGAAGGGACCTTGAAGCTCATCTAGTCCCAACCCCCCTACCTGGCAGGGATACCTTCCATTAGGTTGGGTTTCCCAGAGCCCCATCCAGTCTTGTCTTATAAGCTTCCAGGGATGGGGCTTCCACAACCCTTCTTAACTCTGAGCAACCTGTTCCACTGTCTCACCACCCTAACAGTGAAGAACTTTCTCCTCATATCCAATCTAAATCCACCCTCCACTAGTTTGCATCCATTCCCCCCTGACATCCTAAAAAGTTCCTCACCATCTTTCTTGTAGGCTCCTTTCAGATACTGGAAGGCCACAATATGGTTTCATCAGAGCCTTCTCTTCTCCAGACTGAATAACCCCAACTCTCTCAGTCTATCTTTGTAGGAGAAGTGCTCCAGTCCTCTGGTCATTCTTGTGGCCCTTCGCTGGACTTGATCCAGCACTTCCATATCCCTCTTGTAATAGGGCCTCCAGAACTGGATGCAATATTCCAGTTGGGGTCTCACAAGAGCAGAGTAGAGGGGCAGAATCACCCCTATTGACCTGCTGGCCACAGTCCTCTTGATGCAGCCCAGGATACAATTGGTCCTCTTGACTGTAAGTGCACACTGGTGGCTTATGTTCAACTTCTAATGAAAAATAAATGTGATGATTTTGTTCCTAGTGCTTGGAACTCTGTCAGTCTACTTGTTCTCTGCATTCAAACCTTTTGTTCCTTGAAGCTTTCCAGTAACCAACCAGTATTGAGAAAAAAACAAATCAAAACAAATACACATCTATTCTTAGAAACTGGAAAAGTAGTATTCTGTTATGCTTGTCACTGATTCTCCAGTGTTGTTTCTCCATGTGCTAGGATCAGCACACCTTTTCTTCACATCTGGAGGGGAGAAACTGAGTCACTTACAGTATTACAAACGAAATAGATTTACTATATGCCAATAAAATATTGGATGGACACAGGATTTAAAGTTCACTGCAACCCTGCAACTTCAAATACACAAATATGGAAGGAGAGAGGAGAAATCCTGATGCTTGCAGAAATGTAAGTAAGAAACATTCTTACAACAAATGTCATCAAAGGAGTTCTGTAGTGACTGATTACCTAGCAATATTAATTTTCATTGGGCTAATGTATTCCATGTAAATTTTATCTTTTCCACAAATGGTCTATAGCATTGGAAGGACATTTCTATGACCCAGCATAACCAAGCTAACAAGTTAGAACTTCAGTGTGAGTATGTGCTATTGATTTTTTTTAGCTGTGAGGTACTAACCTTTGTGGTGTTTAGAAGCTACAGTACAGTCTGTGCCTAGATAAATGACTTGTTTATGTATGTAGTATGAGCATTGGCAAATACAAGTGGTTTAACATAGCTCATCATCATCATGGCTAGGCTTCGCGAACGAA
>VWZX01002153.1:2730-35313 GCA_013399015.1 Galbula dea | reverse complement strand
CCAAAATGCCACAGTTGTAGTTACATTTTTCTGTCTATTTTCAACAGATTACCACACATTTCTCTCTGCCTTCTACAGAAACCAACACAACCACACCCATGTGCATTAATATGCCATGGCTGACACGAAGAGCATAAGCAAAGGAGAAGGAAAAGGAGTTACTACTATACCTAGTTACTAAATCTTGATATAACATCAACTTTTGGGTCTGAGCTCCAAGGCATGTGTTGTCTGAAAACATTTTAAATCATTCCCTCCAAATCTGTTTCAAGTTATTGATCCAACAGCTCAGGACATTGTTCCCTCCTGCTTCTCATTGTCATATCCTTGCTCTTCTATTAGTTTCTTGTTCAATAGTGATTTCTTTCAGGAGGTTTTGAAGTGAATTTTCATTTCCTGGCAGGTTCCAGGTAAATTTTACTGATGGTATCAATGTCCCATTTTCTGTCTGTCATTTAGACAGAAAGATCTAATGAGGAAACACATCTGAGACTTCCTGAGCTGACCTCTCTGTTTCCTGCACCTTCCTTCTCCCTGAAGTCCTCCCATCTCAGCACAACATATAAATACTCCTGTCTAACTTCCTGGGTGCTAAACATAGGCAAAAGGTAGTTTTCCACTGGTGGAGTTGGACCTGTGAGAACTGTGTCATTACCAAGCACCAAGCAGCTACCCAAGGGCCCTATTAAGCAGTTGTGGTGGCTAGGTGTGCTACAGAACATCTGTTTGCTCCAGGAACTTTAGTGCATGGAGTCCTGAAGGTTGATAAAGTGAAGGTAAGACACCACATGCTTCCAAGCCCTCAGAAGCTCTTTGTATGGAAGAATAGTAATAGAATCATAAGTGCAGAGGTGCACTACCAATTCCTGCACTAAAATCAATCATTTAGGTTGGAAGAGATCTTTAAGATCATGAAGTCCAACTGTTAATCAGCACTGCCAGGTCATCACTAACCCATGGCCATCAGCACCACATTTCCATGACTTTGAAACCCCACTGGGGATGGGGACTCCACCACTGGCCTGGGCAGCCTGGGACAGGCCTTGACAACCCTTGCCAGGAAGAAATTGGTCGTTATTTCCAACCTAAGCCTCCCCTGGCTCAACCTGAGGCCCTTTCTTCTTGCCTCAGAAGAAGAGACCCAGCCCCAACCTGTGTAGTTGCAGAGAGTGAGAAGGTCTCCCCTGAGCCTCCTCTTCTCCAGGCTAACCAAGCCCAGTTCCCTCAGCTGCTCCTCACAACACTCGTGCTCTAGACCCTTCCCCACCTTCCTTGCCCTTCTCTGCACACACTCCAGCACCTCCATGTCCTTCTTGGAGTGGGGAGCCTAAAACTCAACCCAGGATTTGAAGTGCTAATATATGGTTACACAAGATAATGTTATCTAATGTTCTCTGTGTGTATATGAATAGGAATCTGTAAGGCCTAGCTTGGGCTGGGAACATCTTGTCACCTGGAGTCCCCCCTAAGTCACATTAAGGCGGAACAGGTTCAGGTGTTTATAGGGAATATAAGTGAAAAACTAAAAGTGCTTCAGTTACTTTTGGATGACACCAAGCAGATCTTTTCCTTCCTCACTCAGCTGCTTTGGTGTTTTTCTGCTGGCAAGGTAGGGACTAGGTTTCTTGTCTCTTTGTAGCTCCTCAGGAGGATACCCTGAGCTGCTATAGCTTATCACCCTGTGACAGCCTTGACTGGCACTGTGCTGGTTTGCTCTTTCCTCCTCATATTTCTTCTCTTCCCTACTGTAATAGTAGATGTACCAACTGTTCCCCTGGAAAACACACTTCTTCCCCTGTGTGGGTGTGTAAATGTGCTCTGCTGGGCTAGGAGTTGTCTTGCATACTGGAATAGTTCCTAAACTGTTCCCTTTTTTTTTTCATTCATACATGAAATTGTGCCTCCAAATGCCTTCTTTGGTGACTACTTCATTTTTTACCATCAACAGGAGTCTTTCATTAGATCTGTCATTCTAAACATTAAAATAAAAAACCTGAGTCAGAGCTGAAGGACAGAGGAGATGGTTGGAAGGATAGCATGGTTGGAAAGAACTTTGGAAGACCATCTAGTCCAAACCCCACTGCCATGCAGCCTTTCACTAGATCAGGTTGCTCAAAGCCCTATCCAAGCTAACATATGACACTGCAGAAAGGATTTGTTGAACTGGAAGGGACAGGGGAGAAGCTTCCTCTCTACCTGCATCAGCAAATGACCCTACTAGGACCTCAGATCAGGTTTTTAAGTGCTAACCCATGGATTCAAGATACCACAACATGCTTCTCATACAAAGGAAGCAGAAAGGAACCTCTCTGTCCCCCAGCAGGTGACCATAGTCCTCTCTGAGAGAGATGACAGAGCTGATGGAGTTCACCTGAAAGCTTCTCCTGAGTAATAAGTAAATGGCTTTAGCTGGACAACATTGTTTTTGATAGGATTTATTTAAACACTGTTGTTTCAGTTAGTGCTCAGGAGTGCCAGGCCTGGGCCTGAGCTGCTTGACAAAAGAACAGAAAGGCAATGCCTGTTTGTCACAGGGCTCACAGTTGCTTTCAGATCAAGAGATGAACCTTCAGTGTCTTCCTAGTTACAACAGGAGCTAACATCAAGCTTTCCTCTGCAAGGATGTTCCTGGGGAATTCTCACAAAAGAAATGCTAGTGGAAATGCTTTTCTCCTACCCTTTGGAAATGTCACCACAGTTCTACACCTTTCTGTTTTCACTTCCTGCTTTTCTGCTCCACAGTCTTCTCATGGCACTCTTCACCTCCGCGTTTCGTAGCGTGTAGATGAGGGGGTTCAGCATGGGGGTGATGATGGTGTAGAACACTGCCACTCTCTTGTCCTCCGACAGGTCGCTGGATGGGCGGATGTAGACGAAGGTGCATGGCCCAAAGAACAGGATCACCACAGTGATGTGGGACCCACAGGTGGAGAGGGCCTTATGCCATCCTTCAGATGTTTGATTTTTCAAGGAACCCAGAATGACCACGTAGGACACGACCAGGAAGAGGAAACAGCTCAAAGTTATCATCCCGCTGTTGGCAACGACAGCGACGCGCACAGCATAGGTGTTGGCACAGGCCAGTTGGAGCAGGGGGTGGACATCACAGAAATAGTGGTCAATTGTGTTAGGGCCACAGAAGGGGAGCTGAGTGGTCAGAAGAGTCTGAACCATGGAGTGAATGAAGCCTCCTAGCCAGGAGCCCATCACCATCCGGCCACACGCACGCCTGGTCATGAGGGTGCCGTAGTGGAGAGGTCTGCAGATGGCAATGTAGCGATCGTAGGCCATCACTGTGAGGATGAAGATCTCTGTGCAGCCAAAGAAATGGACCCCAAAAAGCTGTGCTATGCAACCCACAAAGGAGATGGTTTTATTTTCAACAAGGAAGTCAGCAATCATTTTGGGAGCTGTGACAGAGGAGTAACAGATGTCTACAAAGGACAGGTAGGAGAGGAAGAAATACATGGGGGAGTTCAGGCGTTGGCTGCTAATCACAGTGATAACAATGAGCAGATTTCCTGCCACAATCATCATGTAGAAGAACAGAAATATCACAAAGCATATTCTCTGCACCCCTTGATTCACTGAGAGGCCCAGAAGAACAAATTCCTTCACACTGCTCACGTTCTTCATGTTAATCAGTCTGGCTGTGATAGGTGATGTCCAGCCTAGGTACATGGAAAGATAAAGATAAATGATTCATCAGGGATTTTCATTATTAAATGTGAATTCTTTATTAGGAATAAGAAATATATAGGATTAGTATTCAATTTATGAAGCAGGGGGTTTATTGCTCTTTCGTTCTCCTTGTGTGAGACTTCAGCCATGCCTGTTCCTGCACTGAGACAGGTCCACTCTGTGACAGGTTCCTCCATCCCGATCCTCCAGGATTGTGAAGGACTGGATTATAGAATCATCAGGTTGGAAAAGACCTCTAAGTTAATCATCAAGTCCAACCATTGACCCAACACCACCATGCCACTAAAGCATGTGGTGAAGTGCCACCTCTGCAGTTTCTGAACACTTCCACCTGTAGAGAGCGAGAAGGTCTCCCCTCAGCTTTCTCTTCTCCAGACTAACCAACCCCAGTTCCCTCAGCTGCTCCTCATAAGCCTTGTTCTCTAGACCCTTCACTGGCTTCAGTAGTTCACCAGACCAATAGCTGATGTGCTAAGGACAAGACCAGAGTGTTCACCTGAAGCACTATAGGAGCTACAGATGTTTATAAACATGCTTGCCCTCTGTGTGAACCAAGTCCACGATAGCAGTCGTGTGAAATGATTCCATTCATTCAGATTATCTAACACCTATTCAGAACTGCAGCAAAACCAGCAACTCTTGGGCAGGCAAACACTGACCAGGCAGCCAGAGGAAACACTGAAATGAAGAAAACCCAGAATTGCTCTCAAAGCCACAAAGTAAAACCTAGAGAGGAAGTTGGGAAAGTTAGGGACTTTGCCTGTGCTTGCAGCTGCACTAACAGGAGCTACAAGATATTCAGGAAGGGAGGTAACATTTACATGGATAATTCCTTTTTTTTGTTGTATCTCCAAGAAAAAAGAACACCAATGTGGTATGGATCTCTCCCTAGTCTTACCAAGTGGTCAACCTTTCCATCCCTCCTCTTCTCACTTAGTGCTGACATGGTTTTCTACTGAAAACAGAAGGAAAAAGTGGGTTTGTATTTATGGCTGTGCCACAGCTAGAGGAAGAAAAGCAGCTGAGGTCTACCTTGGCCAGAGCAGAACTGTGAGCAAACCTCAGCAGTCTCAGTGTCATGTTTAGGCAATCAGTGGTTAAGAAAGGAGATCAATGATCCAGGAAATCTGTACTCCTGAAGAAGGCAGCTAGGAAGTTCCTAAGTTAAACCAAGGTGTCTCTTTTTGAAATGACTGCAAAGGTCTGACCCATTCAGAGCAGGCAGCTTTACTGGGTGTTCCTCTGGGTACAGCTCCTGTCACCATCACCACCAAACTGCAGTCTACATTATCTTCACCTGCCTCATTTCACCTGGTTGACTTACATCATGAAGGCACCAGTCATATGCACTCTTCTGTTGCCTTTGCAGGGCAATTCATGACCAGTCTAAGGTGTCTACTTAACAATGTCATGAACTGCTTGCTGGAGGTGCCTGTTTCTTTCTGTTGACTCTAAGAAGATCATAGAATTGTAGACTGGTTTGGTTTGGAAGGGACCTTTCCAGGTCATCTGGCCCAACTCCCCTGCAGTTAGCAGGGATATCTTCAGCTACAACAGGTTGCTCAGAGCCCCAACCAACCTGACCTGGAATGATTCCAGCAACCTGGGACAGGCTCTCACCACCCTCAGTGGAAAACATTTCTTCCTTCTATCTGCTCTCAATCTCCCTCTTTCACTTTCAAACCATCAGCCCTTGTCCTGTCTCAACAGGCCCTGCTAAAAAAGCTTGTCCCCATCTTTCTGATAGGCTTCATCTTACAGGATGACTAGTGACTAAAATGACTAATTCAGTAGAGGATTCCCACAAGTTATGTCTTACCTCTCCAAGTACCTTTCCAGGGACAGACTAGAAGTCTATCATCTGATACAACCAACTGCAAAATAGAACACACACAAGATAGACTGTTAACATTCAAGAAGGGATGAGGAATGGCAACCTCTCCTCCGTGCAAGAATTCCTCCCTGAAATCTCAGGGGGGTTAACAACAAAACAACCTCAGCTGGAAGTGCAGAACTAGCTCTGTGCATGGTTCCAGCCACAGACAGTCACAGACAGTTGGTATCTTGAGTGAAATTTTCTTTTTTGTATTTTCATATTGCTTCAAGAAGGGAAACAAAAGAGGAAATGAGATCAGAAGAAGAAAAGAAGAAAGAAAACAGAGAAAAGAAAGGATCCAGAGAACCTGGAAAACTTACCTGCTCTGTGTTAGGAGATCTAATTATTTGTGTAAGGATGAATGGATCTCCTCAAAACCTGCCCTCCCTGGTAGGAATGTGGTAGAGTCTTTGAAGAACACAGAAGAGCTTCTGGGAAGCTTCCAAGACTTGCTTAGAAGGTGCCTTTAACTAATGTAGGTGCTTTCTGCCTATGTGACAACTCCTCTGATGAGCTGGAGAGCATGCCCTGGTCTGTGTGCACCCAGTGGTGCACTCACAACCCAGCAGCAGAAAGAAGGCTGTGAAAATAACTGCTTAAGTAGTACTCTGTAAGCCTCCCCAAGGGAATCTCCCACCTCAAGGTTCTCTTGGGGCTGGAGGAGGGAGGTGTGGAGGCTTAGAGAAGGGAAGGCATGAAAGGAAGGAGAAATTAATCCTGTTCTGACTGAAAAGTTTAAGCAAAGGTATAAGAAAAATAACTGTCAGTTAGTGATAATGATCACAGAATGGTTTGAGTAGAAGGGACCTTTCAAGGTCATCTAGTCTAACCCCCCTGCAGTCAGCAGGGACATCTGCAACCAGAGCAGGTTACTCAGAGCTCCAAAAAACCTGACCTGGAATGTTCCAGGGATGGGACATCTCCCACCTCTCTGGGCAAAAATTTCTTCCTTCTGTTTAGGGATCCCTAAATCACCCTCTTTTAGTTTAAAACCATCATTTCTTGTCCTGTCAAAACAGGTCCTGTCAAAAAGTCTGTCCCCAGAATTCTTATAGATCCCTGACAGGCTACACTAAGGTGCCCTTGAAGCCTTCTCTTCTCCAGGCTGAACAGCCCCAAGTCTCTCAGCCTGGCCTCACAGCAGAAAGCTTCCAGCCCTCAGATCATTGTTGTGGCCTCCTCTGGCCCTGCTCCACCAGCTCCATGTCTGTGCTGTGCTGAGGACTCCAGAGCTGGCCCCAGCACTGCAGCTGAGGTCTCCCCAGAGCAGAGCAGAGGCAGAATCCCCTCCCTGCCCTGCTGGCCACGCTGCTGGCTATGAGCCCAGGACACAGTTGGCTCCTGAGCTGTGAGCACACATTGCTGCCTCAGCTCCAGGTCTAAATGATATCATGAAGACATCTCAGGATTTCTCCTGCAGAAATAGCAGCCAAAGGATGAGCTGAATATTAAAGTGGACAAGGACATGTAGTGACCCAGTCCTGTTAACCCTTTCCAGAGTCCTTCTTCAAGCCATGCTTGATGGGCACTGGCCCAGGCTTCCCAGAAAGGTGGTGCAGTCTCTGTCTCTGGAGACATTCCAAACCTGTCTGGATGCCATCCTGTGCAACCTGCTGTGAGTGACCCTGCTCTGCCAGGGGGGCTGGACTAGATGATCTCCAGAGGTCCCTTCCAACCCCTAACATTCTGTGAGTCTGTGATGGTTTTCCCAAGTGTAGAGACCTTTGGATCCACCATTGCTTTGGCTTTTGTGAGCAATAAACCAACACTTTTATATCTTTGTATATTCCAAAAAGAAAACACCCAAACCACAAATCTTTGTTTAAAATATAAGTCTGAGAGGTTTCAAGTAGTGAGGAGGGAGATGCCATGCTCTGGGGGTGGTAAACAGCTGCCTTTTTAAGGGCAGAAGGTTAGACACACTTCTCTCAGCAGTGGTTATGATTGAGTTAAGTTTCCACAGAGGCAGAAGGTGACCTGGGTTAACTCTTGATGACCTTTCAAGTCCTACTTTGCCTGAAATTTCATCACTGGCAACCCAGTGGATAAAGCCTCTTGCAAGAACATGTATGTTTTAGCAAGGGTCAGCAAATCACAGAGTAAGTGAAAAGCAGAAAAATCCTTATTTTACAAATGGGGGAAGTGAGGAAGGAAGTCAGCTCTTCTGTGCCTGTGGAGGTCAGCTGAGTTGAGTCTTTGTCACTCTAGGCTTTCCTATGGATTTTCCTCTCCAGGAACAGATTCATTTGATCTACCTACCTCAGAACTGATTTTGGGATGGGTCTAGCTCTGAGATAGGCATTCAAGTTGGAATAAAATTATTTAGGGCAACCAAATGCTGCAACCAAAGAGTTACATTCAATGACCCCATGTCCAAGTAGAACAGCAGTGAGTGGTGTCCCACAAGGATCCATACAGGGATCAATACTCTTTAAAATCCTCATTGATGACATTGACAGCAGAATCAAGAACACCCCCAGCAAGTTTGCAGATGACAGCAAGCTAAGTGGGGCAATTGACACATGTGAGGGGTGGGATCCATCTAGGTGGACCTGGACAGGCTTGAGGAATGGGACCATGAGAACCTCAGGAAGTTCACCAAGGCCAAGTGCAAGGTGCTGTATCTGTGCTGGGACAGTCCCACTACCAGGACAGGATGAGGATGAAGGGCTGGAGAGCAGCCCAGTGGAGAAGAACTTGGGGGTGCTGGTAGATCAAAAGCTGGACATGAGCTGGCAATGTGCACTTGCAGGCCCAGAAGCCAACTGTGTCCTGGGTTCCATAAATGTGTGACCAGCAGGTTGAGGGAGGTGGTTCTGCCCCTCTGCTCTGGTGGAAGCCCACCTGGAGCTCTGCTTCCAGCTTTGGGGCCCTCACTACAGAGGACATAAACCTGTTAGAGTGGGTCCAGAGGAAGGCCATGAAAATGATCCAAGGGCTGGAACCTCTCTCTTGATGATGAAAAGCTGCGAGTTCAGCATGAAGAAGAGAAGGTTCCTCAGGACCTTCTTGTGGTCTTTCCAGCCCTAAAGGGGTGTCACAAGAAAGGCAGAGAAAAGCTTTTCAACAAGGCCTGTAGTGGCAGGACAAGGGGCAACAGTTTTAAACTGAAAGAGGGCAGATTTAGATGGGACATAAGGAAGAAATCTTCTACAACCAGGGTGGTGAGACACTGGAACAGATCTATCATGGGCAGGTCCCTTCCAAGCCAAACCAAAACTCTGTGCAAACTTGCTGTCAAGGAGAGCTTCAACTCTCTTAACTTAAAAGTTCTACAGACAAAGGTGAATCTGTGAACTGACACCCAGGAAAGCAAACAGGTATGACAATTCATGGATCACTTCAACTCCCACTCATCACTGCTCTGAAGTCCACTGGGTATTTTTAGCTTCTGACTAAGAGGTGTCAATAAATAGTTTCATCCACTGCCCATGACTGTGTTTTGTTGACATTTCTTGGGCTTTAGGGTGGTCCAATAACAACCAAGGTAATGGAACCTTCTCTCAGCAGATCCTTGCAGTGAAAATGGAAATCTCCAAATCAATGAGGAGTTTAAAGAAAGCTCTGGCTGAAAAGAATCCTCTAACTTAAACAGCATCTTGCACTGTGGCCTGGAGTCCTGGCCAGGTTAACAAGGGTTAACACTACAGGAAACAGAGTGTTGGGTAAGAAAGTGAAATGAGTCTTACAATCTTTAGGAAAGGAAGAGGAACAACAAATGACAGAAAAAGCTAAAGGTGAACCATCTAGCTTGCTAAGCTCTTTGGAACAGAGCTGTTGATCTCTGTGCCCACCAACACACGTGGCAGCAGTCTGGCTAACATCATACTCCTCTCCTTTTGGTTCTCCAGCCAAATGGAGTAGCAGAAGTGGCTTAATGCACCAGTTCAAATCAAGGGTTCCTGGCATCTGTTGCAAAAGAGTTCCCTCTAAGGGTGTGCTTACTGAGAGGAAAGGAGAAAAGTGTTTTCTCTGTTTTCACTTCATCTATTCTGGCAAGTGAAGTGAAGTGTGGTGGATCTGGTCACCATGGTGCTGGTAGCTCATGGATATGAAGTGGGTTACCCAGAGAGGTGGTGGATGTGTCATCCTTGTAAACATTCAATGCCAGGTTGGGCAGCGTTCTGAGAGACCTGATCTAGATATAGGTTGGACTAGATAACCTTGAAAGGTCCCTTTCCACCCAAATCATTCTGTGATTCAATGAAGATGAGTGAGGTGGTGTGGGTGGGCAGTGGGTGCTGGCAAGGGTCCAGTGCTGAAGAGGTGTGAATTTGATGGTGGGCAGGATGGGGCTGAGGGGCTGGTTTGGGGGGAAAGTTGTGAAACTGCAAGTGAAAGGCATGAGGCTGGAGGCTGCCTTGAGGGACCTTGTGAAACTGGAAGTGCCTGAGCTGTGGCAAAGGACAGTGGCAGGTAATACTGTGGGGGGTGAAGCTGCTTTGAAAGAGCTCCTGACATGAGGAGTGGGCACTGTGCATTGAAGGCAGCAGAGGCTGTGTGGTTGTAGTGGCTGAGGTGTGGTAAGGCTATGGAAGTTGGGTAGATCTTCCTCCAGGAGTCATAGAATCCTTTAGGTTGATATAGATCTTTTAGATCTTTGAAAGGTTGTGTGAAGCAGCATGGGTGGTGACTTGCCTAGGAAGAGGCTGTGGGTCAGAAGAAGACACTCTGTGGTGATGGGTGTGTTAAGGCCAGTTTGGCAGAGACAATAGGTCTTTGGGGAGGGAGCAGTTGTGCTGAGGGAGGTTGTGAAATTAGCAGCTGTCCTTAGAGAAGAAGAATGACAGTTTCTCAATCTATGGGACCCTGAGCAGCAGTAAGGTGTGGTCCTGACAGACTGTGAAGCTAGAACATCTCAGGAGCAGGAGTAGCTGCAGCAGTGCAAGAGGCAAGGTCTAATTTTATACCGACAGGTCCTGCTTGCTTTGTATCGTGAGACTTGGCCAAGGGAGGGAGAAGTAGGAAACAACAAGACACTTGGGGACCCATGACAAAAGAGGTTCTGCACAGAGAGGGAAGGGGGAAGTGGTTCAGAGCTGTGTGACCACCCACAACCCACGAAATATTTCTCAAGAGTGTGATTGGCTGGCTGGAAGATGCAACATTGGCTTTTTAAAGGCTGTTTAACTAGCCCAGCACTACAGTAGGATGCCAGGACTTTATCTGGACTGTATGTCACAGGATTCAGGTGACAGTTTTACCCAGCAGATCCCTACCAGGCAGCTGCTGCAAACCAGCCACTGAAATTCCAAGGAACTCATAAAAAGGTGAGAAATTCCTTGATGTTTTCTTTGCCATTGCACTCGGTCTAATGCTTTTAGAGAGATGGTGAAGGGAAAGAAGGAGAAATCAAAACAGAGGAAAGGAGATCAACACTTTCTTCTCCTGCTGGTTAGAAATTGGCTCTAGGTAGGACATTGTCTTGATCATTTTCAAGGAGAACTGCATTCTGGAGACCCTTTCCCATGAACAAATGCTATTGGCTTGCTCTGAACACACCTCTGTAATATTAATACTATAACCTCTGGTGTTATTCAGAGATTTACCATTAGTTGTTTTGGTCTTAGATGATCACTTAAGATTAACCAAGAAAACAGAACAGCAATAACTTTCTGTCTGCAGCCTGCAATGTGGTGTGGAAGATGTTTAGATTGACATCTGCCACAGGAACCACATGGTAGTCAGCAGGCAAGCCACAGGAAGGAAGTTCAATCTTAAGGGGAGAAAAAGCCCACCCAGCCTCACTCTGCTGCTGTTAGATGCAAATTTCATTAGTCAGCTTTGTTAAGGAAGCAGACTCACATCTTGAATGTGTCCTAGAGCCATGAATGTGTCTTGGAGACAAGAAGAAATTAGTCTTTCCCAGGTCTTATAGTAAATGTGTGAGAGCTGTGAGGGACTTCTTCCATGTTCTTCTCCACAGCCTACTGAAGGCAGACAAGGATTCCTTCACTGCCATTACAATGGAATCATAGAACCACAGAATGGTTTGAGTTGAAAGGGACCTTAAAGATCACCTAGCCCAGCCTCCTGCCATGTCTTTACAGAAGTCTCTCTCTGCATGTGCTGCAGCACTTTACACAGAGAGAGCAGACTATTGGTGCTGGTTAGACTGCTCAGTGATTTCACATCTTCCTTCCCAGCTCTCCCCCTCTCAAAGTGTTCCTCTCTTCTTTTTAACTACCTCTTGCTGTCTTCCATGACACTTCTGTGCCTTCCCATGTCAAAATTAACAGCTAGTGGGGAGAGAGGAAAGGAACCACAGTCTGACCTCAGCAGACAGGAAAAAAAGGTGTGAAATCTGCTTTTCAATTTATTCCCCCCCCCCATTCTCATTCAGATCTGAGTATCAGGAGGGAAGAAGCAGAATAAAATGCCTCAGGGAATGAGGTGAAATAATTATTTGAGCCCTAATTTCCACATCCTCTGAGGGTTAGATGTTTTGTCCCGTACGTGGTTCTTACAGCTTCTCTCTGAGAAGGAAATTGTTAAGAACAACCCAACCACATTAAACTACATCTTATTAAAACAACAATCAGTCATCAAGATAAAAAAATTGCTATTTTGAGTACTCTCTGGCATGTTTTCTGGGCAGAGGACAAAACTTCCTCAGTTTTCATGCTGATTGGATTTGTATGCTGATTGCCTAGAACTTTGCTACTCTTTTGATGGGACTTGTCTCACCCAATCCAAGCTATATGAAGTAAAGGTTATCCCAGAGCTGTTTACACTGTTGCCTCTTTATCCAGGCAAAAAGTACTTTTCAGACATGGTTCCTCTAAGCTAGAATTGCTTTTTAAAGATGCTTCCCAATCCTGACTGCAGAAAGGACCCTCAAGAAATGAATTTTAGGAAGGGAGAAATACACTGCAGCCTAACTTCTCCTATGTGTCCTATAGAATTTGGCTTTAACCACAGTGCTTTGAACAATGCCTCAAAGCTCTGTGTTCCAACAACTCTCCTCAATCAGTCCTTCCCTAAATCCAGCTACAAAGAGCTGGAACAAACCCAGACCACCACCAGGTCACCATGGAGGGAAAGTCATCCAGGAGTTACCACCTCTCTCCTCTCTGCTTACAGATCTGTCTGCAGTCAGGAACTATGAGTAATTCAACCGCATCCATCTTCCTTCCAACGGCAACCAGCCATGCTCACGGGACTAATCAGAGCAGGGCTGTGGGAAAGGCAGAGCCATCCTACACTGTCCTCAAGTTCATGGAGAGCTTCTGCCTCATCAGTGCTGCTTTTGGGATGGTGGGAAACGGCATGGTCCTATGGTACCTTGGCTTCCGCATCCGGAGGAATCATTTCACTGTCTACATCCTGAACCTGGCCGCTGCCGACTTTGGGTATCTCCTCTGCATCGCCATTGAGACCATTCAGTACCTGATGCAGTTCAACGTGGGGGTGCAGTTTGGGATATTCCTCTTCCTGGATCTGTTCATGTACGGGACTGGCTTGTATCTCCTGACTGCCATCAGCATTGAGCGGTGCCTCGCTGTCCTTCGTCCCGTCTGGTGCCGAAGCCACCGCCCAAAGTACTTGTCTGGTGTCATTTCTGGCTTGCTCTGGAGTCTCTCCCTGCTGCTGAACACGCTTGAGTATATTTTGTGCACCGTTCGCCCCTCTGTCAGGAGCTGCCACATCCTGCTCATTGCCATAGGGACCTTGGACTTCCTCTTCTGCACACCCCTCATGCTGCTCTTCAGCCTGACTCTCTTCCTTAGAGTCAAGTGCAGCTCCCAGCGCCTAAAAACAGGCAGGCTCTTCACTGTCATCATGTTCACTGTCCTCTTCTTCCTCATTTTTGCTGTGCCTCTGAGCGTCCTGATCCTCTTTGACTTCTTGGGCTACAAATTCCTCTACTCCCCAGAGATTGGGTTTGTGCTGTCCTGTGTCAATAGCAGCCTCAACCCTATCATTTACTTCCTTGTGGGGAGCTACAGGGATAAGAGAATCAAGTTCACCCTCAGGCTGGCATTCCAGAGGGCCTTTGAAGACTCAGCAGATGACAAAGATGAACGGGAAACCCGTGACACAATAACTATGTCCTCCTAATGATGCACTGTACCTGGTACAGCCACACCAGTCTGGGGCTGAGGGCTAACAGTTTACAGAATTGAAGAACTCTGAGGTATTGGGGAAGATTTTTCTCACCTAACCTTCAGTGCCTTCATTGTAGATCTTTGCCCAAGTTATTTTAAGCTATACCTGTGATGGGTGAAAACACACAAGCACCTGGACCACAGAACTTATTTGAACTGTATTAGAACTACCTTGAAAGTGCCTATGTTTTTTTCAGTGGCCATTAAATGATTTCAGTTTGATAAGGTGAAATATCTTGACATCTCTATTTCATCAAAGGAATTCCATTCATAATTTGCAGCTCACAAAATCACAGAAGGAGGGGGTAGGACTAGGTGATCCTCAGAGGTCCCTTCCAACCCTCAATGTTCTATGATTTTGCAGTTCAGTGCCAGATATAACAAGGTCAGAATTACTGTTAACAAATCCACTTACCGTAAAAATCAAGCCCAAGTTAGTAATTCTTAGGTAACATCTGACAAAGCTGGAGGCACAAGTCTTACCAAGGAGGCACCCCTGCTTGGGGAGGAGAGAGGTCCAGGCCAGTTTGCCTCTCCAGATTGTTGGAGTGAGACCTGCAGGTTGAGGGTGGTTCTCCTCCTCCTCCTCTACTCTACCTTAGTCAGGCTATCGCTGGAGTCCTGGGTCCAGTTCTGGGCTCCACAGTTCAAAAGAGACAATGAATCAGACATAATCCTGGGCAGCCTGCTCTGGGTAACCCTGCTGGGACAGGGGGGTTGGACTAGATGATCCCCAAAGGTCTCTTCCAACCCCTACCGTTCTGTTTGATTCTGTGTAATTCTCATCTTCAAAAACAGACTATTCAAAAGACTCATACCTATTAGAGAGGTGGGTCTGGGTCATATCTCATTGCATCTTGTGTGCTGATTGGCTCCTAGCAGGCTGATAGTGTTATTAATTAAGGGGAGGAAGGAGAACCAACACTTGCTACAGATGTAGACTCCTCCTCCAGTTCTGTTGGTACAACCTCTGACAATCAGGCCTTGTCTTCAGCTTTGTTGTCCCAGTTTCTGGCCATAAGACCTTTGCCTCATCCCAACAGTCACAGTAACTGGGCAGGGCACAAAAATCCCCAGTTGCCAGGTCATAAAGCATCCCACTTCTGTGCAGTGTCCTGGCCAGAGAAGCAAAACACTCTTCCTCCTTCCACCCCTGCTCATTGTCAGGTAAATGACGTGTGCTAATTAGCCTGCTAATTAAACACACTAATTGGCTTGCCTTCCCACAAGCAGGAGCCTGTGGCAAATTGCTGGCAGTGCTGCTGCAGAGCCCTCTGTGATGTGAGATGAAGAAGCAGCTGAGGGCACAGCCAGATCTAGCAGGTTCCAGCTGGCTCTAGCCAGCTCTAGCCTCTTCCTCTATGAGGGAGGCTGAGGGAACAGCTGAGGGCACAGTCAGTTCTAGCCCTTTCCAGCTGGTTGAACCCATTTCCAGCTGGTTCCAAGAGCAACAGCTTCACAGTGGCTGTAGCTAAGCCCTTCAGGGGAGCGTGAGGCACCTCTGTGGAGACATGTTTGAGAACAGGCAGAAAACACCAGAAATAGAGGGGAAAAAAGTGATAAACAGCAAGGGCAGAGGAGGGGAAGGGGGTGTGGGTATCCCTGGGCAGCCAAGAAGAAGCCTGTGCTGGAGCAGATGAGTATTTTCTTATGAAATCATGGAATTGTTTAGGTTGGAAAAGACCTTTAGGAACATCGAATCCAACCATTAACCAGCAGGTTAATGGCAGGTCACCACTAAACCATGTCCCTCAGCACCACATCTCTATGGCTTTTAAACCCCTCCAGGGATGATGATGTCACCACTTCCAAGGGCAGCCTGTGTCAGTTCCTCAGCAGATTTAGCACTCTGGGGATATTCTTCTTCATCTGTCCTGTCCAAGCAGATCCTTTGTCACTCAAAAGCTTCATGCTATTGCTGTTCCCCAGTCCCACCTGTACCTCTAGCCATCAAGATGAAGAAAGAAGAAGCTGGTGAGGAGAAACACAAAGCACAGCCTCCCTGGAGGATACCTCGGAGAGCAATGCTGGAGTGGGAACAATAGGACTGAGTTTGACAGCAGTGGAAAGGTGAAGAATATGAAGGAGCTCAGAAGGTCTGCACCTCTGAGTATGTAGCCAAAGAGAGACATTAGGTAAAAATTACAACAGGTAGAAGTTAAGTAGATGAAAAAGCAAGGCAAAGCCCAGAGCAGCCTAGAGATGATGCCTGGCAAGTGGTGGTGAAGGTGGAATTGGTACCAGGTTGGGAAGAAGACAGAGAGACATTGCTCCACACTGGTTGCTGGTAATATATATATGCTGCTAAGGTAACAGAAGAGAAAGAGGAGGTAAACTGAAGAACACATCTGGGAAGTTCAAAAGTAACAACAACAAAAAACACCAAAAAACCCCAAAACACTGCACTAAGGGTGAGAGAGAAGTCAATGGTGGCCTAGGTCAGGACGCAGACAGTGAAGGGACTCTCCTTCACATACGAAACCCCATAAAACTATCTCCCAGCAGCCCACAGAGGCAAACATTCCACCAAAACAGGGCAAAAAAGACAACCTTAACAATCTAGGACTCCTGAGAGCAACTGACACCACATGCATTCCATCATACACAGCGAGAGTTTTATTGTGTTAAGCAGCACACAACTCCTCTGATGAGCCGAAGGAGACAGAGTTTATTGGATGGGGACAGGGCAGGGAGCGTGATTGCTGTGGGGAATGGAGGCCTGGCACAGCCTGTCTGTCAGGCTCCACATCTGCAGGGCTCCTGGCCAGCAGTGCCTCACACAGAGGTCCCCACCACAGGCTCCCCAGGCACGTGGCTCCTCTCCTCGCTCGTCCCTTTCTCTTCAAACAGTTGGCGGAAGGCAACTTTCAGTGAGCACTGGAAGCGGCGCTGCCGGCAACTCCCCACCAGAAAATAAATGACAGGGTTGATGCTGCTGTTCAGGGAGGCCAGCAGAAACGATGAATTTTCAGGAAAGAATTCATTCAGACTTGGAAGGTTGAGGAAAACCTCTACACTGAAAGAAATACCAAGGGCAAGGAAGAAGAAGATTACGTTGAGCAGGACAGCGACATAGAGTTTCCCTGTGTGTCTCCTCCGTGAGCCGCATCGGAGGGACAGGTACAGGTCAGAAATCAACATCATTGATGACAAGACCATGGAAATGGCAAAGTCTACACTGGTAAACACTGACTGGTAGCTTTCAGCAAAGATAAAACTGAGATGGATGGAGGAAACAGAAAGCCCAGCGAGAGCCCAAAGCACCCCACAGACAATGCCTGATAAGTGCTTTGGGCGGTGGCAGCGATACCAGCTTGAGAAGAGGACAGAGATACAGTGTTCCACACTGATGGCTGTCAGGAGACCCAGGCGGATAAGTTCGAAGAAGTGACACAGGAATTCAACTACAAATGCAAAACCTTGGTAGAATGGTAAAAAAATATACAAACAGAATGCTGTTAAGCAGTAAACTCCCAATAAAAGAAGAAAAAACAGGAGGAGCAGGGAGAAGTCAGCCGCAGTTAGATTTAGGATGTAGATGGTGAAAGGATTCTGCTTCATGTGGAACACCAGGAACCACATGATTACCCCGTTGCCCACAAGTCCACATAGGGAAATCCCAACATAGACATCCACAAAGATCATCAGTTCACCAGATACCCTTGAACAGTTATATTTGATACCTTCCCCAAAGCTGACATAATCAGAAGCTGTGTAGCTCAGCGAGAGGTCTGCTGTGGTGGTCTCCATGACAATTGACCCTGCCCTGGGTGGTCACCTTCTCCCACTCACACTGCCTCCTAGGAGAGATAAGGAAGGAGAGGGAAATGAGGGCCATCAGAGCTCCAAACAACCCCCATCTTTCCTTGTGGAACCACACAGCTCCAAACAACCCCCATCTTTCCTCATGGACCCACACCAGCACCACGCTGCCCCAGGAAGGACCCTGACCCCTCTCGTGCCCAGGACTGTATCCCACACCACCAATGCTGCCCTTGCCAAGAAGCATTTCCCACCTGCCTGTCCCCATCTTCCTACCGCCTGATATTAGACTATGAGTGCTGCTCCAGGAGATCCACCAGATGTGACCTTTGTGGGGCTTTGAGACTTCCAGCAGAAAGAGACTGTTGACAGCTGCCAAGGACACCCTGCTCTGCTGTAGCCTCCTTCTTCGTGCTTCTGGACCAGAATTTTGTCTACAGATCAGGTCTTCTGATCAAGACACTCCCCTCCCAACCATATCACATCTGTGACAGCTTCCCCTCACGGGTCCCATCCACAGTGATCTTGTCAGTCACAGTTGTGCACATCACCCTCTTCCTCTCCTCCCAACACCCTCTAGCTTTATCCAACCATGTAAGGGGCTTCTGGATTTCCCTGTTCATACTTGGTGCTGGAGCAGGACAACACCCACATTGGGCCATCACCAGGGTGTGGACATGCAAGAGCATAAGGGCTTCCCCCACTGCCTCTGGTGAAAGTCCCAGTGAGACACCTGAGGGGTTGGGTCTGTGCCTCACAGATGACTGCAGATGGGAACTAACCTGCAAGATTCTAGTGTCTCAACCTCATCCATCAGCACCATGGGGACAGACCACTTTCCCCTCGAGGTCTCCTCCTTTCTCTTTCTATTTCTTTCGTTTTTACATTCTCTCTCCCTCCCTTCGACTAGTTTTCATTTTTTCCCTGTCTCCATCTTTCTGATAGTCTCCTCCCCAGTTTCCTTCTCTCTTTCTCACTCCCCAACCCTCTCTCTTTCCCTTAGGTCTCATTCACTACACCAATAATCCTCCCATCATGCACCCGGAGTCAGAGGCTTGCCCATGGCTGCAATTCTTTTTGCAGAGCCCTGCCTTACTGGGACAACAGAGATAGCCTGAGCTGCCCCAGGGGCTGATGCCTCAGAGCTGCCCCAGGGGCTGATGCAATCAGAGCTGCCCAGGGGCTGATACCTCAGAGGTGCCCCAGGCAAGAGACCTCCTAAAGCAGCACACAACTCCTCTGCTGAACTAAAGGAACCAGAGTTTATTGGCTGGGGACAGGGCAGGGAGGGTGATTGCTGTGGGGAACAGAGGCCGGGCAGAGCCTGTCTGTCAGGCTCCATATCTGCAGGGCTCCTGGCCAGCAGTGCCTCACACAGAGGTCTCTACCACAGGCTCCCCAGGCACGTGGCTCCTCTCCTCACTCGTTGCTTTCTCTTCAAACAGTCGGTGGAAGGCAACTTTCAGTGAGCACTGGAAGCGGCGCTGCCGGCAGCTCCCCACCAGAAAGTAGATGACAGGGTTGATGCTGCTGTTCAGGGAGGCCAGCAGTGTAGGAAGGAAAGATACGCTTTCAGGAAGGGAAAGAAAGAAAATATGAGTACTGTATGGAAGCCCAAAGATGAAGAAGCAGATGAGACTGAGCAGGATAGCGACATAGAGCTTCCCTGGGTGTGGTCTTTGGGAGCCACATCGCAGTTTGATGAACAGGGCCAGGTTGGAAACCACTGGGAGCAAACAGAAAGTGATGAAATTCGCAATTACAAGAGTTTCCAACAGTTCATTACAGTTGTTACGAAAACAATTAGTCAAAAATAACAAAGTAACAAAGATTGCAGCTAGAACCCAGAGCACCCCACAGACGATGCCTGACAAGTGCTTTGGGCGACGGCAGCGGTACCAGATTGGGAACAAAGCAGCCAAACACCTCTCCACAAACATTGCTGTCAGCAGATACATGCTGGAAAAGTGACAGAAGTGAAACACAACAATCAGGTTATTAAGAGTCCATATTGTATTCACTGTGAAATCACAGTAGCTCACTGAAATCAAGAGTAATAAAAGAAAAACAATAAGGAATAGGAGGAGAGAGAAGTCAGCTATGGCCAGGTTGAGGACATAGACAGTGAAGGGATTCTGCTTCATGTGGAAGATGAGGACCCACATGACTATTCCATTCCCTGCAAGTCCACAGAGAGAAATCCCCATAGTGAAACCAATCAAGACCAGTAATCGGGAGGATAGTTTATAGCAGTAGTATAAACCATCTTCCCCATAGTAGTAGTATCCAGAAGCTGAGTAGGTCAGAGAGAGGTCTGCTGTGGTGGTCTCCATGACAAATGTCCCTGCTCTGGCTGGTCACCTTCTCCCACTCCCACTGCCTCCTAGGAGAGATGAGGAAGGAGAGCGAAATGAGGGCCATCAGAGCTCCCAGCAATCCCCATCTTTCCTCATGGACCCACACCAGCCTCAAGCCGCCCCAGAAAGGACCCTGTCCATTCCCTTGTGCAGAACAGGATCTCACACCTCCTGCCCTGTCCTTGCTGAGAAGGATCTCCCACCTGCCTGTCCCCATCTTCCTACCTCCTGACATTAGACAATCAGTGCTGCTGCAAGAGCTCCAGCAGATGTGGCCTTTGTGGGGCTTCCAGACTTTCATAAGAAAGAGGCTGTTGACAGCTGCCAAGGACACCCTGCTCTGCTGTGGTCTCCTTCTTTGTGCCTGAGGAGCACAGATCACGTCCTCTGATCAAGATGCTACCCTCCCAACCATATCACATCTGTGACAGCTTCCCCTCACACGTCCTGTGGAGAGTGATCTTGTCAGTAGCAGTTGGCCACGTCACCCTCCTCCTCTCCTCCAAACAACGTTGAGGTTTGTCCAACCATGTAAGGGACTTTTGGCTTTCCCTGTTCATACTTGGTGCTGGAGCAGGCCAAAATCACATTGGGCTATCACAGGGTGTGGACATGCAAGAGCATAAGGGCTTCCCCCACTGCCTCTGGTGAAAGTCCCCAGTGAGGAGACACCTTAGGGGTTGGGTCTGTCCCTCACAGATGACTGCAGATGGGAACTAACCTGCAAGATTCTGGTGTCTCTGAACCTCATCCATCAGCACCATGGGGACAGATCACTTTCCCCTCGAGGTCTCCTCCTTTCTATTTCTTTCGTTTTTACATTCTCTCTCCCTCCCTTCGACTAGTTTTCATTTTTTCCCTGTCTCCATCTTTCTGATAGTCTCCTCCCCAGTTTCCTTCTCTCTTTCTCACTCCCCAACCCTCTCTCTTTCCCTTAGGTCTCATTCACTACACCAAAAATCATCATGCACCGGGAGTCAGGGGTTTGCCCATGGCTGCAATCCTTTTTGCAGAGCCCTGCCTTACTGGGACAACAGAGATAGCCTGAGCTGCCCCAGGGGCTGATGCCTCAGAGCTGCCCCAGGGGCTGATGCAATCAGAGCTGCCCAGGGGCTGATACCTCAGAGGTGCCCCAGGCAAGAGACCTCCTAAAGCAGCACACAACTCCTCTGCTGAGCTAAAGGAACCAGAGTTTATTGGCTGGGGACAGGGCAGGGAGGGTGATTGCTGTGGGGAACAGAGGCCAGACAAAGCCTGTCTGTCAGGCTCCACATCTGCAGGGCTCCTGGCCAGCAGTGCCTCACACAGAGGTCTCTACCACAGGCTCCCCAGGCATGTCTCTCCTGTTCTCGCTCGTTGCTTTCTCTTCAAACAGTCGGCGGAAGGCAACTTTAAGCGAGCACTGGAAGCGGCGCTGCCGGCAGCTCCCCACCAGAAAGTAAATGACAGGGTTGATGCTGCTGTTCAGGGAGGCCAGCAGAAAACAAACATGAGTGTAAAATACATTTAAATTAATAGGATTAATCAAAAACTCCAAGCTGAAAGGAAGCCCAAAGATGAAGAGGCAGATGACACTGAGCAGGATAGCAACATAGAGTTTCCCTGGGTGCCGTCTTTGAGAGCCACATCGGACTTTGATGAACAGGGCCAGGTTGGAAACCAGTGGGAAGACAGAGAAAACAAGAAAATTTATAGAGCTTAGAGCATGTAATAGTTGTTCACAGTGTATTTTGAAATCACAGGTAATCAAAATCAAGGAAACAAAGATTGCAGCTAGAGACCAGAGCACCCCACAGACAATGCCTGACAAGTGCTTTGAGCGATGGCAGTGGTACCAGATTGGGAACAAAGCAGCCAAACACCTCTCGAAGCTCAGTGCTGTCAGCAGATACATGCTGGAAAAATAACAGAAGTGCAACAGAATGAATAGAATGTAATCAGTCAATATAAAAGGCAAAGAGGAAATACAATAGGTAAATGAAATAAGCTCTAAAGTATGAAAAAGAAGAAGGATCAGGAGGAGTGAGAAGTCAGCAATGGTGAGGTTGAGGACATAGACAGTGAAGGGATTCTGCTTCATGTGGAAGATGAGGACCCACATGACTATCCCATTCCCTACAAGTCCACAGAGAGAAATGCCAAGAGACACACATGAGATAATCAATGTATCATAATGTTCTGGTTTTTTGCACCAAGACTGATTATGTGCCCAAGAGTTTGTGTATCCAGAAGTTGTGTAGCTCAGGGAGATGTCTGCTGTGGTGGTCTCCATGACAAATGACACTGCTCTGGGTAGCTTCCTTCTCTCTCTCTCACCACCTCCTAGGAGAGATGAGGAAGGAGAAGGAAATGAGGGCCATCAGAGCTCCCAGCAACCCCCATCTTTCCTCATGGACCTTCACCAGGAGACCAGCACCAGGCTGCCCCAGGAAGGACCCTGTCCCTTCCCAAGACCAGGACAGGCTCCCACACCTCCAACACTGTCCCTGCAAAGGAGAATCTCCCACCTGCCTGTCCCCAACTTCCTACCTCCAGATGTTAGAGTATGAGTGTTGCTGCAGGAGCTCCAGCAGATGTGGCCTTTGTGGGGCTTCCAGACTTTCAGAAGAAAGAGACTATTGACAGCTGCCAAGGACACCCTGCTCTGCTGTGGTCTCCTTTGTGCCTGAGGAGCACAGTTTTGCCCACAGATCACGTCCTCTGGTCAACACACTCCCCTCATAATCTCACCGCATCGGTAACAGCTTCCCCTCACATGTCCCATGGCCAGTGATTTCACCAGTAGGAGTTGGCCACCTCTTTCTTTTCCTTTCCTCCTTCCAGATTTTCACCCAGAGGTGTTGATGTGTTGGGAACCCAAGAAGAAAAACACTCAAACTCCATAAAGTATCACTTTAATGCTTTATACTAGATCTGAAACTATAAAGGAGAGAATAGTACATATAATCTTGTGTCCCTTCAGGTACTGGGAACTCTGGCTCTTGGAGTATCAAAGGGATCTCTGACCAGGACAGACATCTGGGAGGTGATTTGATAGGCTAAGAGAAAGACAAAAAGCTGAGAACAAGTGATATGAGCCAGGGACCATTAACAATGGCGATGAAACAGCAGAAACCCCTCCAAAGCCCCTGATAGTCCCATGGCCTTATTGCTCCTTCTTCCCATCGTTCCTCAGGCACAGAACCACCCCTGGTTATGCCCATCCTTTTCCCTGCCCACACTGAGGGCATGATTCACGCACTCCCTGCACCCGGGATGCTAACAGAATCCCCTCAGCAGCAGCCACCGAGGGGGAGTAGTGGCTTCATCTCAAATTCCTGTGAGAGATCTCCAGTGCTTAGATACAGAACATCACAAGGGCTTTTTCCACTGCCTCTAATCACATCCCTGACACGCGTGTGTCTCCTCTCAGATTACATTTTGTGGAGTACAAATGCAAATGTGCTTTTATCGGCAAGTGGTTCCTCTGATACGAGAAAACAAGGTTTTTGCTGCTGCTAATGCAAGCAAGAACTGAAAGCCTTATATAAACAAAGAGCAAGGAGGCCTTGGTACAAGATAAAGGAGCAAGCTGGATGAGACTGGTTCTGTGATTAACAGCAGAGGACAATTCAGCAGTTTTGGCCAGAGATTAAAAGTACAGAAAGCAATTCAGCAAAAGATAACGAAGACTTCAAGCCTTCCTCCAAAGACCCCTGCCCAGGACCACCAGGAGGCAGTGTGCATGCCCCAAGAGGGGGAAACTTATGATAATGAGTTCCTGGAACAGTTTGCAATAATCCCACCTATTTGCCAGTAATCTACTGCATATGTATAACCTAGTAATGCCTATGGATAGACTAGCACATTAGATAGTGGCTTGAAACCTGTTCGGGCAGAGAGGTTTGGCGAAGCTCTTCCCCCACTCTCCAGCACTGTAATAAACACACCTGCTTTAGAACCTTTCCTGGGTTGTAAAGTTTGTTTCCACACATCACCTCTCACAACAATCTCATCCTTCAGCACCACAGGGACTGGCATTTTCACTGTTTATTTTCACCTCTTTCTCATGTGTCTTCCCCCTTCTGGATACCTCTTCTTGGGGCTACTGCCTCTGCTTGTCATCCCCAAGACTGATGTCCTCCACAGAGGTCCTTAGATTTAATGTGCCAACGAACAAGGTCCACAGTATCTCCAGGAGGTCCAGCCTAGAACTGCAGGAATTGGGGTGAAAGAATTACTTGAAACAAGGCTAGAGAATAGTCTCTAGGTCCATCGACGAGAGGGGGATGGAGGTGGGTCTTCAGACAGGTATAATTATTACACAGCTCAGACAAAATTTAGCTGCTCAGGCCTGACCCTAACCAGAGGCTCTGGTCCCATGTGCAGAAGATGAATGCATGTGATAAGGGCAAATAGGGCTTGTTGTTGCCTTCAGGAGCCTGGAAGAACGAATCAGAGGGTCTCAAGTGGACAGCTTAGTGTGTTATGTTGTTCAGTCATGCTTCATGAGATCAAGACCCTCTATTCCTCTTTCCCACAGTTGTGGGCCCATAAAAATCAGCTCATGGGCCTTCAGTAATGACATCAGTTTGCCTTCACCTCCACTGTGAAAAATGTTTCCCTTTACCAATTTCTTCTGTGGTTTTGTAGCATCAAATTTCTTGCAAGTATTATGTACCATGCTTTGACTCAATAAAACCAAGCCTCCGTCTGATAGCAATCTCTCCCAGAAGAGGGTTGGGAGAAGCCTTTGAGCATCAGTTCACGTGTTGTTAGATGGACTGAACAAAGTCCTCATGCTGTTGCCGGTTTGCATATAAGTGTGTTTCTACTGTTGAGGGTCCCTGGCTTGTCTCTCTCACCTTTCTGCCATCCTCCATCCCTGGGAATTATTTAGGTACTCTCCTCTTCTGACAGACAGACCTTTCTCCATGAAGTTAACTGGTGATTCTAGGAGGTAACAGGAGAGCACATTACTCTGCAAAACCGTCCCAAAAATGTCCTGGTGTAGGACAATACTCCCTTCACACAACTCCCACTTTGTACATGAACAGAATCATCCCTTGTTGGCATGGTGCTCCTGTCTCCTCCTATGCATCCAACAAGAATTGTTTGCTCTTGGCTCTGCTGGGGAACTTTACTGTGGTTTTGAGGCTGTACCTAAGCTACTGACAGGACGGCCCAGGTTGAGCCAGGTGTTTCAGAGAATACTCTGTATGGGGCAAAAGTGCTCCAAGGGAGAGCAGAGGGAAGTCTCAGACCACCAGGTACAAACAGTGACAGCCAGAAACCCCTCAAATGGTAGAATGACACAGAAGGATAGAAGGGAGGAAGTGGGTGACGTGGCCAACTGCTACTGACAAGGTCACTGTGGACGGGACATGTGAGGGGAAGCTGTCACAGATGTGATGAGATTGTGAGGGGAGTGTGTTGACCAGAGGACGCGATTGTAATGGTTTGGCCTAGGCCTTTTCCTGGTAACCAGCTTGTAACCAGGGAAGTGGTCATGTTCCCAGTATTCCATACGATTTTACGTAACTGGGGGTATAAATAAGGAGGGGGAGAGGCCTTCGCTCTCTCTTCCTTCCGGTGGCTCCAAGGACGCAGGTTCTCTGCTATCGGTCTCGCCCATGCGGAGGAGTCAAGCCTTGCAGGCCTTGTAGGCATTGAGAGGCAGCTGTTGCTGGCGTCGGTCAGTGCAGCTCTGCTATCTTAAGGAGAGTAGTAAGATTCTGTTTTTATTAGTTCTATCCTGAGTTTCGAGTGTACGTACCTGGTTTAGTTTCCCTTTTCCCTTTTTCCCCTTTTTCCTTCCCTTTTCCCTTTCCCTTCTGGGGTTCCCCCTACTGTGTATCTAGTATTTTAATTGTATATAACTGCTATAGATGTAAATATATATAGTTTTGATATAATTCGGGTTGTTTCAGGCTCTTTAGTTTCTCTTGTAGTTTCTCTAAAACTCTGAGAGGGAAAGGGGGGGGGGGAAGGCTTTCACTGTGAGTTTGGGCATTTGGCAGGGAGCCAGGTTCAAACCATCACAATCATCTGTGGGCAAAATTGTGCTCCTCAGGCATGAAGAAGGAGGCCACAGCAGAGCAGGGTGTCCTTGGCAGCTGTCACCAATCTCTTTCTCCTGGGAAGTCTGGAAGCCCCACAAAGGCCAGATCTGCTAGAGCTCCTGCAGAACCACTTATATTCTAACATCAGGAGGCAGGAAGACGGCAACGAGGAGGTGCGAGATCCTTCTTGGCAGGGACAGTGTTGGAGGTCTGAGACCCTGTCCTGGTCATGGGAAGGGACAGAGTCCTTCCAGTGGCAGCCTGGTGCTGGTGTGAGTCCATGAGGAAAGATGGAGATTGCTGGGAGCTCTGATGGCCCTCACTTACTTCTCTTTCCTCATCTCTCCTAGGAGGCAGTGGGAGTGGGAGAAGGTGACCAGCCAGAGCAGGGACATTTGCCATGGAGAATATCACAGAAAACCTCTCCATGAGCTACACAACTTCTGGATGTGACAACTATAGGGAAAATAGTGAATCCTACTGCTAGAGGATACCTGTTGGCTTGCTGGTTTTTGTTGGTTTCTCTATAGGGATTTCTCTGTGGACTTGTAGGGAATGGGATAGTCATGTGAGTCCTGACCTTTCACATGAAGCAGAATCCCTTCACTGTTTATATTCTAAATCTGTCCATTGCTGATTTCTTCCTCCTCCTGTTCATGTTTTTTATACCACAGACAATACTTATATTACCTATTGTGATTACTCATGGAAGAATATGTGGACTCTTCAGAACCAATACATTGTGTTGCACTTCTGTTATTTTTCCAGCATGTCTTTCCTGAAACCAATGAGCATGGAGAGGTGTTTGGCTGCTTTGTTCCCAGTCTGGTACCGCTGCCGTCACCCAAAGCACTTGTCAGGCATCGTCTGTGGGGTGCTCTGGGTTCTAGCTGCAATCTTTGTTACTTTGTTATTTTTGACTAATTGTTTTCGTAACAACTGTAATGAACTGTTGGAAACTCTTGTAATTGCAAATTTCATCACTTTCTGTTTGCTCCCAGTGGTTTCCAAGCTGGCCCTGTTCATCAAACTGCGATGTGGCTCCCAGAGACAACACCCAGGGAAACTCTATGTCGCTGTCCTGCTCAGTCTCATCTGCTTCTTCATTTTTGGAGTTCCGATTGCTGCAGAGGTTTTCATTTCTTCCCTTCCTGATAGCATACTTTTCCTTCCTTCTCTGCTAGCCTCCCTGAAAAGCAGCATCAACCCTCTCATCTACTTTCTGGTGGGGAGCTGTCAGCAACGCCGCTTTCACTGCTCACTGAAAGTTGCCTTCCGCCGACTGTTTGAAGAGAAAGGGACGAGCGAGGAGAGGAGCCACGTGCCTGGGGAGCCTGTGGTAGAGACCTCTGTGTGAGGCACTGCTGGCCAGGACCCCTGCAGATGTGGAGCCTGACAGACAGGCTCTGCCCGGCCTCTGTTCCCCACAGCAATCACCCTCACTGCCTTGGCCCCAGCCAATAAGTTCTGTCTCCTTTGGCTAAGCAAAGAAGTTGTGTGCTGCTTTAGGAAGTCTCTTGCCTGGGGCACCACTGAGGCATCAGCCCCTAGGGCAGCTCAGGCTATCTCTGTTGTCCCAGCAAGGCAGGGATCTGCAAAAAGGATTGCAGCCATGGGTAAGGTCCTGGCTCCTGGTGGGTGGTGGGAGGATTAGTGGTGTAGAGAATGAGACCTAAGGGAAAGAGAGAGGGTTGGAGAGTGAGAAAGAGAGAAGGAAACTGGGGAGGAGAGTATCAGAGAGATGGAGACAGAGAATAAATGAAAACTAAAGGAAGGAAGGCAGAAAAAAAATTGAAAAATGAAAAGAGAGATAGGGAAAGGAAGAGAACTCGAGGGGAAAGTGATCTGTCCCCATGGTGCTGATGGATGAAGTTCAGAGGGACAAGAATCTTGCAGGTTAGTTTCCATCTGCAGCCATGTGTGAGGCACAGACCCAACCGCTAAGGTGTCTCCTCCCTGGGGACTTTCACCAAAGGCAATGGGGGTTGAATTTGTGCCAAACAAAGCAAAACCTTAACAGCCTGGCAGGTCTACTAAGTTAGGTATCATTTAATGAAGCACGCTGGGCACAGGGGGATAGCTCCACCTAGTATGTGCATCAGATAAGCAAAGTTTCCGCACTTATAGAGAATTTGGACATACATATTCATACTAGAGGCAGGATCATTCTAAATAGTTCATTATTCTAAAGCCCTTCCTTCAGGTACATGTGCATTGCCCTCTGGTGGTAGTTCTGGAAGGGTTCAGATCTTCCTCAGTGTTGACTGCTGACCTTCGACTTCCCTCCTGCCTCTGTAAACTTTCTCCTTGTTCTGAAAACATCCTCCAGATCATCCAGGTGACTGCGCCTTCCCCACCCTTCCACTGGGTTTTTATCACTTTTGGTTCCTCTTTCAGGGCCACTGGCTCCTTTAGAAAAGACTTCACAAACACATTCTGGCCTTAACAATGTCTTTGTTTCAGTATAATTCATCTCTCTGTACATGTGCAAACACCAGAACTATTTCACTATCTCAGGGAAGCCCTTACGCTTTTGCATGTCCCCATCCTGCTGATGGCCCAATGTGGATGTTTTCCTGCTCCAGCCCAAGTATGAACAGGGAAAGACAGAAGCCCCTTACATGGTTGGATAAAGCTAGAGGATGTTGCGAGGAGAGGAAGAGGGTGACGTGGCCAACTGCTACTGACAAGATCACTGTCCATAGGATATGCGAGGGGAAGCTGTCACCAATGTGATAAGATTGGGNCTTTCAGGGCCACTGGCTCCTTTAGAAAAGACTTCACAAACACATTCTGGCCTTAACAATGTCTTTGTTTCAGTATAATTCATCTCTCTGTACATGTGCAAACACCAGAACTATTTCACTATCTCAGGGAAGCCCTTACGCTTTTGCATGTCCCCATCCTGCTGATGGCCCAATGTGGATGTTTTCCTGCTCCAGCCCAAGTATGAACAGGGAAAGACAGAAGCCCCTTACATGGTTGGATAAAGCTAGAGGATGTTGCGAGGAGAGGAAGAGGGTGACGTGGCCAACTGCTACTGACAAGATCACTGTCCATAGGATATGCGAGGGGAAGCTGTCACCAATGTGATAAGATTGGGAGGGGAGTGTCTTGATCAGAGGACATGATCTGTGCGCAAAGGTCTGGTCCAGAAGCTCAAAGAGGAAGACCACAGCAGAGCAGGGTGTCCTTGGCAGCTGTCAACACTCTCTTTCTCTTGCAAACTCTGGAAGCCCCACAAAGGCCATATCTGCTGGAGCTCTTGCAGCAGCACTGATAGTCTAACATCAGAAGGTAGGAAGATGGGGACAAGGAGGTGGGAGATCCTCCTTGGCAAAGTCAGTGTTGGAGGTGTGGGAGCCTGTCCTGGGCATGGGAGGGGACAGGGTCTTTCTGGGGGCAGCCTGGTGCTGGTGTGGGCCTATGAGGAAAGATGGGGATTGCTGGGAGCTCTGATGGCCCTCATTTCCTTCTCCTTCCTCATCTCTCCTAGGAAGTAGGGGGAGTGGGACAAGGTGACCAGCCAGAGCAGGGTCACATGTCATGGAGACCACCACAGCAGACCTCTCCCTGAACTACTCAGCTTCTGGATACGACTACTATGGGGAAGATGGTTTATACTACTGCTATAGCCTATCCACCCAATTACTGGTCTTGATTGGTTTCACTATGGGGATTTCTCTCTGTGGACTTGTAGGGAATGGGATAGTCATGTGGGTCCTCATTTTCCACATGAAGCAGAATCCCTTCACTGTCTACGTCCTCAACCTAGCCCTTGCTGACTCCTCCCTCCTCCTTTTCCTTTTTGTTTTTCATACATCACATATTATTTCAATCACCTATTGTGATTCCTCATGGAAGACTAGATGGAAACTTCGTGACCTATGCGTGGTCATGGAATTCTGTTACTTTTCCAGCATGTATCTGCTGACAGCAATGTTTGTGGAGAGGTGTTTGGCTGTTTTGTTCCCCATCTGGTACCGCTGCCATCGCCCAAAGCACTTGTCAGGCATCGTCTGTGGGGTGCTCTGGGCTGTAGCTTCAATCTTCAGTTGTGTAGTATTTTTGATTAATTGTATTGATGAAATCTGTCATAACGTATTGTATATTCTTGTAATCGTGAATTTCATTATTTTCTGTTTGTTCTCACTGGTTTCCAACCTGGCCCTGTTCATCAGACTGCGATGTGGCTCCCAAAGACGACACCCAGGGAAACTCTATGTTGCTATCCTGCTCAGTGTCATCTGCTTCTTCATCTTTGGGCTTCCATTGACCATTGACATCACCTTTCTTTCTCTTCCTGAAAACATATATTACCTTCCTACACTGCTGGCCTCCCTGAACAGCAGCATCAACCCTGTCATTTACTTTCTGGTGGGGAGCTGCCGGCAGCGCCGCTTCCAGTGCTCGCTTAAAGTTGCCTTCAGCCGACTGTTTGAAGAGAAAGCAACGAGCGAGAACAGGAGAGACATGCCTGGGGAGCCTGTGGTAGAGACCTCTGTGTGAGGCACTGCTGGCCAGGAGCCCTGCAGATGTGGAGCCTGACAGACAGGCTTTGCGCGGGGTACGTTCCCCATGTCAACCATCTACCGTGCACTGTCCCCAGCCAATAAACTCTATCTCCCTTAGCTCAGCAGAGGAATTGTGTGCTGCTTTCAGAGGTCTCTTGTCTCGGGAAAAGAAAACATCTCAAGCCCTGGGGAGTTTTGGCCATCTCATTTTATGCTGAGATTGCTGAGACCCTGTCCCTGGTTGCCCAGAGAGGTAGGAGATATCCCAAGCTCTGAACCTTTCCAGGTCAGGTTGTTGGAGGCTCTGAGCAACGTGCTCTAGTTACGGATGTCCCTGCTGACTGTGGCAGGTTGGACTAGATAACCTCCAACGGTCACTTCCCACACAACCCAGTCTGTGGTTCTATGATCTCTGTTGCCCAAGCAAGGGCAGGGTTCTCTAAGAGAAGTGCAAAACCAGGCAAGCCAAGGAGGTCATGCAGGTCATCTCTTGCCCTGCTGCACCCATGATGAACGGAGAGTTTGTGCCAGGAGTGGAGGAAGTGGCTGCCCTGTGAAGGAGCAGAGTGGAGCATCCATGGGCTCATGCAGCCTGGTTCTAACTCTGGTTCCATCAGCATGAAGATACTGTAATGGCAGATTTGGCCATGCCTCTATGTCTGTTGCCATGTCCATGGGAAATTCTTCATGTCCTCAGATGGGAGTAGCATTTGAGATTAGGATCCTGACAGACAGGCTATGCCCGGGCTCTGTTCCCCACAGCAATCACCCTCCCTGCATTGGCTTCAGCCAATAAACTCTGGCTCCTTTGGCTCAGCAGAGGAGTTCTGTGTTGCTTTGGGAGGTTTCTTGCCTGCAGCACCTCAGAGGCATCAGTCCCTAGTGAACCTCTGAGGCATCAGGCCCTGGGGCAGCTCCCACTATATCTGTTGTCTAAGCAAGGCAGGGTTCTGCAAAAAGGATTGCAGACCTGGACAAGCCCCTTGGTCCTAATGGGTGGTGGGAGGATTAGTGGTGTAGAGAATGAGACCTAAGAGGCTTGGAGAGTGAGAGAAAGAGAGATGGAAAATGAGGAGGAGACTATCAGAGAAAGAGATGGAGACAGGGAAAAAATGAAAACTAGTCGAAGGGAGGGAGAGAGAATGTAAAAACGAAAGAAATAGAAAGAGAAAGGAGGAGACCTCGAGGGGAAAGTGATCTGTCCCCATGGTGCTGATGGATGAGGTTCAGAGAGACAAGAATATTGCAGGTTAGTTCTCATCTGCAGTCATCTGTGAGGCACAGACCCAACCCCTCAGGTGTCTCCTCACTGGGGACTTTCACCAGAGGCAGTGGGGGAAGCCCTTATGCTCTTGCATGTCCACACCCTGGTGATGACCCAATGTGGATGTTTTCCTGCTCTAGTCCAAGTATGAACAGGGAAAGACAGAAGCCCCTTACATGGTTGGATAAAGCTAGAGGATGTTGCGAGGAGAGGAAGAGGGTGACGTGGCCAACTGCTACTGACAAGATCACTGTCCATAGGATGTGTGAGGGAAAGCTGTCACAGATGTGATAAGATCAGGAGGGCAGTGTCTTGATCAGAGGACATGATCTGTGCACAAAGGTCTGGTCCAGAAGCTCAAAGGGGAAGACCACAGCAGACTAGGTTATCCCTAGCAGCTGTCACAAGTCTTTTTCTTCTGTCAATCTTGTGAGCCCGACAAAGGCTCTCTGTGATGGAGGTCCTGCAGCAGCACTGATAGTCTAACATCAGAAGGTAGGAAGATGGGGACAAGGAGGTGGGAGACCCTCCTTGGCAGGGACACTGTTGGAGGTGTGGGAGCCTGTCCTGGGCATGGGAGGGGACAGGGTCCTTCCTGGGGCAGCCTGGTGCTGGTGTGGGTCCATGAGGAAAGATGGGGATTGCTGGGAGCTCTGATGGCCCTCATTTCCTTCTCCTTCCTCCTCTCTCCTAGGAGGCAGTGGGAGTCAGAGAAGGTGACCACCCAGAGCAGGGTCACATGTCATGGAGACCACCACAACAGACCTCTCCCTGACCTACTCAGCTTCTGGATACGACTACTATGGGGAAGATGGTTTATACTACTGCTATAGCCTATCCTCCCAATTACTGGTCTTGGTTGGATTCTCTATGGGGATTTCTCTCTGTGGACTTGTAGGGAATGGGATAGTCATGTGGGTCCTCATCTTCCACATGAAGCAGAATCCCTTCACTGTCTA
>VWZX01002152.1:0-29221 GCA_013399015.1 Galbula dea | reverse complement strand
TGAGGATAGGCTGAGAGAGCTGGGATTGTTCAGCCTCGAGAAGAGAAGGCTTCGGGGGGACCTAATAGTCACCTTCCAGTACGTGAAGGGGTCATATGGAAAGGCTGGGGAGGGCCTGTTCACAAAGGCCTGGAGTGATAGGACAAGGGGTAATGGATTTAAATTAGGGAAGAGTAGGTTTAGATTAGGTAATAGGAAAAAGTTCCTTACTATGAAGGCAGTGGAACCTTGGAACAGGTTGCCCAGGGAGGTGGTTGAGGCCCTGTCCCTGGAGGTGTTCAAGGTGAGGCTGGACAGGGTGCTTTGCAACCTGATTTAGTTAGAGATGTGCCTACTCACTGTGGGGGGGTTGGACTAGATGACCTCTAAGGTCCCTTCCAACCCTGATAATTCTATGATATGCAATACTCTGGTGTACATTGGAGTACATTTGTTCCACTTATATTACTTGTTTAATGTCACAAACTGTACCAAAAAAACAAAAGTGACCAAAAAGGGCCAATGTCTGTATTTTTAAAGAATTTTAAAACTAGATTATATTCAATAGATAATAAACACACAGGATGACTCAGTGGCTGGTATTAAACAAAGGTGAAAGAGAAATAGAATAAAAAGCTACAGAGAGAAACGAAGTCAAAATATTAATCATGGAGATGACTGTATAATTATAAGTCAATACTTGTGAGGATTTTAAAATTAGTAATGCTCAAACAAACTAATCAGCCAGACACACCATCAGAGCTGTGGCTACTACCCTGTTATCTAGTATTTGCACATTTTGAGATGAAAATAAGAAAATAGATGCTCTGTTACTAGCACAAGTCTGACAGTATGAAATATCAACACTGGAAATGATAGAAAACTTCAAGAGAGAACAATGGGCTGTACAATGTGCTGCTTAACAATCAGAATGAACCACTGTCTAAAATGGAAAAAGATAAAACAATTCCTATTTTCTAGCAAAGATAATGGATTTTCTTATTTCCCTTAGGGATAGGAAGTCAATTTTCCCTATTGGAGATTGAAATGCAAATCTTATGGACCTCTAGAACTTAAAGGGAAAAGTAATTTTCCTTCTTTTTAATATATTTTCCCCCCAACTCTTTTGTACCACTCCTGTTATTTAAAACTATGACATAGAGAATATAGAACAGTAGCTAGGCTTTATTAAGAAAATAAATCATGGCAGAAAAGTACTGGTTGCACAGAATAATCAGCTGATTTTATGGAGGTTTTATATAGCTAGCTTGCACAAGTAAAGGCAGGATCGTTAAAGTTTGTCTCCATTTTCACCTCTTTAGTACACAAACCTCACCGAATGCTAATATTTAAGAAACTGTGTGCTAACACTGCAGGGTGAAAAATAAAGCTCATTTATTGACTCAGGTTTTCTTCTACCACTTGGACTTTGAATGTAATTAAATTTTAGAAAACAGCATGATTTCAACGTAAGGGTACATTTATCTTGTAATCATACACCTTTGGAAAAAATGTTTTATTTTTTCTATTTTCTGTACTGTTGTATTTTAAATCAGTTTTCCCCTCTCAATAATAGTAATGAAACTTGTATACTAATCACAGACTATGAAGCTCTGAGTTCCAAGTGCTTTGAATTAGAATGCAATAATATTCTATGATTGGTTAGAGAGTATTTGTAATCAGGGATTAAATCATGAATCAGACCTTAGTGAACTTCTAAGGGTTTGATATTCCACAGATAAGCAACTAGCATATTATTCAGATATTCCAGTCACAGAAGTCTGCAGAACTAGATTGACCAGTTCAGAATGAGTTCATTGCTAAAAGTAAAACAACCAAGAGAAGTGCATGCTTTATGTAACCAGCTTCTGCACACTTACAATAAATTGTTTTCAGTTTGTAGATTTGTGTATCTGTTTACTGAATCTGCCTGTGCTGAAGTGGCCCTGATCTGAGGAAAATATTTTAAAGGCTAAATTTGAACTTAGCCTTCCTACTAAATGCTTTCAAGTCTTTGGCACCCTTTAGAATCCCTTAGGTTGAGAAGTCCTGGACACCTTTCCCAAAGTAGATATTTGCTATATTTTCCCTCTTACAGCAGCGCCTGCCTGCCACTCAGACCAACCCTGATGCATGATTGTGTGATTCTGTGACATTGTGTGGCTCATGCTCTTATCTCCCAGAATGCTGCAGCAAAAAGGTGGGGAAAAGGAGGCAGTTTTGACTGGGAAGGAATTTCAGAAATGCTTTCAATAGTAAGCTATGAGACCTCTTTGCTCTGGGGTTTATCAGTCCCCATAGGTTGCAGCTGGTATCACTGGGATTCAAACACGATCTGCCTAAATGGAAAGTGGAACAGGCTACCACTCCTTCACATTGTAAAACTTACGGTTCAGGTATGTTTCATAGGCTCCATCTATCATCTCTTTGGCATTTGATATAGTTTGTCTGTGTACTAGTAACAAAAATGAATTCATACTGTGTGGAGAATGAATTTTAGGCAGAGAATACTAGTTCTGGCTAGGTTTTCTTCTTGTTCATATATATGCTGTTTGTGCTCATACATTTTCTTGTCTGAAAAAGACATAGCTGGTTGAGATGGCCTCTCTGATTTATAGAGGAAGGAGGTGTGTTTGAGGAAGCCATGCAGAGCAAGACTGTGAGCAGCGAGTGCTGAAGCATAAAATCACATCAGGCATATACATATGTGCAAACTGACTATCTAGGTGTAACTGGATGATGTTGTTACAGGCTGCAGAGCAGTTGGCTGCTGCGAAGACTTGGGTCTACTAAGAGATCTAATAGTGGCTGGCAATGTTATTAAAAATTTACAAGCCACATTAGAATTGGAAAATATAAATGATGTCATCTTGCTCATTCATGTGTATATGGTGATAAGGTAGTAGATAATACATGTTGCAGGTTTCCCTAATTATAGAAGCTGAAGGCAGGATTGCCTGTGCACTCACTGCATGGCTAAAATGTGATTTTGCATCCCTGCAGGCTTAGAAGAAGGGTAGAACAAAGACCTTGGCATAGATACTGAAAAAATGGTAGACTGGAGAGTATCTCAACAGGTGGGTATCCACAAGATTATTTTCTCTACCTTTCAACTGCAAGGTTCTTAGTTTGCTGCTCAGGGGCTTGAAAATAAGGAAAATGCAATTGGGCGCAAGACCTATCAAGCTCACTCCAGAGGAGGATGTCAAAATTAATATAGAGGTAGACCAAGATTAACACTTTTGCTTCATTCGCCTGACATCTTCTTCTGTTTTCACAACAGCTGAGAGTCATGATCTTGATGTTCACAAGAGGCAAACAAAGACAGAACTGCAGTAATAATGCTTCATGACTGCTCATGTGAAAATTTGGATCACAGAATCACAGAATGTTAAGAGTTGGAAGGGACCTTGAAAGATCATCTAGTCCAAACCCCTGCCAGAACAGGATTCCCCAGACCAAGTTACACACAAATGCATCCAGACTAGTTTTGAATCTCTCCGTAGAAGGAAACTCCACAACCTCTCTGGGCAGTCTGTTCCAGTGCTCTGGCACCTGAACTGGGAAAAAAATTTGTCTTGTATTCACATGGAACCTCCTGTGCTTCAGCTTACAACCATTGCTGCTTGTCTTGTCACTGGACTTCACTGAGAAGAGCCTGACCCCATCCTCCTGACACACCCTTCACATATTTAAAAGCATAGATGAGGTCACCCCTTAGTCTCCTCTTCTCCAAGCTAAAGAGACCCAGATGCCTCAGCCTTTCTGCAGAAGGAAGATGTTCCATTCCCTTAATGATCTTGGTGGCTCTGTGCTGGACTCTTTCAAGCATTTCCCTATCCTTCTTAAACCAAGGGGCCCAGAACTGGACACAAGATTATAAATGCAGCCTCAACAAGGAAGAGGAAAGAGGGAGAAGAACCTCTCTTGACCTACTAACCATACCCCTTCTCATCATCATCATCATGGCTAGGCTTCGCGAACGAAGATTTGGGAAGGGCTCTACCAATGTTTGTTGCAAATACCCCTTCTAATACACCCCAGAATCCCATTGGCCCTTTTGGCCACAAGAACACATTGCTGGCTCATGGTCATTCTTCCATCCACCAGGACCCCCAGGTCTCTTTCCCCTTCACTGCTCTGCAACAGCTCAGTCCCCAATCTATACTCATACATGGGGTTGGTCTTTCCCAGGTGCAAAAATCGACACTTGGCCTTCTTGAACTTCATTAAATTTCTCCCTGCCAAACTCTCCAGCCTGTCTAAGTCACACGGAATGGCATCACAACCCTCTGGTGTGTCAGCCGCTCTACCCATTTTAGTGTCATCAGCAAACTTGCTGACAGTGCACTCTGTTCCCTCAGCCCCATCATTAATGAATAGATTGAAAAGTACTGGTCCCAGTACTGACCCCTGACGGACTCCATTAGACACAGGCCTCCAACTAGACTCCATCCCATTGACCATGACTCTCTGGCTTCTGTCCTTTCAAAGAATTCTCAATCCATCTCACTATCCAATCAGCCAGACCACACTTCCTCAGTTTAGCTGCAAGGATGCTGTGGGAAACAGTGTCAAACACTTTACTTAAATCAAGATAAACCACATCCACTGCTCTACCATCATCTATCCACGTGTTTGTGTCCTCATCAAAGGCTATCAGGTTGGTCAAACATGACTTCCCCTTGATAAACCCATGCTGACTGCTCCCAATGACCCCCTTATCCTTGATATGCCTAGAGGCAGAGTTGATCTAGATCCAGATCTAGACCTCCACATTTTGACTCTGACTTGCTGACACAGGTTCCTGGCTTGAAATTGAAGCTGCCTCACTGTGATGGATGTACCAGGTGGTCTAAACTCTTGGATCAATCTGACTACTACTATCAGGCTGATCCTGCTCACACTGCTCAGGTACTGTGATATTGTCCTTGTCTCACCAGTCTTGGTGACAAGCTCACCTCCCGGTTCCCTTTTCTTCGTTGAGCAAGCTGTCCTTGCTGATCACTGTAGAGGGTAAAAAAAGCTTCCAAGAAGAGAGGATTCCAGAGCTAATGAAGAGAAGCAGGAGTTAAAAAACCTGCTCTTTTTCTTTGTTAAGTGATTCCTATGAAACTTTTAGTCACATGGGCACATTTATGTTAAAAAAACAAACAAACAAACAACACCTGAAAAAAACTGTCACATTAATTAATTCTTATCTTAAGAAGGAGGTGATTTGGAGTGGAATCAAAGTGTTTGACAAATATGCTCAAGTTTATCTCTGTCCCAAATCACCTTTTTAAGATAATACATGTAATGTATATTACACACAAACAGACATATGCTTGGATTTGAATTATTTGGTTGATATAATACTTAAATAACAGCCTTTATTATTGTTATTCTGTCTGGTTTTTTATTCTGTGTGTTCTACTGACTGAAATATTCAATTAGTGTGAATCTGTGCAACCAACATTTGGCTGCAGATCACTCTGTGAGGAACTGACCCTATACTGACCATATTCGTATTTAAAATGTGCCTATGTTCCCTACAGTAATGGTTTTACAGTGGACAGTCCTTATGTAAAGTGTGAGCCAAAATAAAGACCTTTATGGCAGGCAAAAACATTCATTCAGTCTTGAGCCCTCAGGAAGTCTCTGCCTACTGCTGTAACTAGTTTCTTTTACAATCCACATGCCTATGCTTGGATCAATACTACTCCCTGAGGACAATGTAGTGAATTGTCTAACCTAGTTAATGCCAGTCTTACTTTGTCAGCAGATTTCTTATTGTCTTGAGGAATAGATGTAACAACAGTCCTTATTTGTGCTATTTCAATTATGTTGGGTACACTCCAGTGATATTTCCAAAATAAAAGGCTTAAAAAGGTTATTCTGTCAAAAGTGTCACTGAAGGTGGACACATGCTGTCAGACAAACATCATGCAGCCTTTTTCATAATCATCAATGTAGCATTCACATATTGGAGAACTCAGCAATGGTATTAACAGTAAACTATCCCACATATGTCTAAAAGTGTCAGCAAATAATCTTCCATTGAATGCTAAAAAAGAAGGAAACAGAAACTATTCCAGTTCTTCTCAAAAATAAATTATTAATATAGAAGAGAACTTCAATCAATATCAAAGTCACATTGCCTTTATGTGAATAATAACCATTACAATAATTATTTTAACTACTCATGTCTGAACTATCTGTGTAAATGAATAATTAATAAGAAGGCATATTTGTTCAAAAATTAAACACTCAGACCTTTTAAACACAATATCAGCTTAGCTTCTTCACCTTTAATCTCATGGTCTTAATAGAAAACAGGAATATAAAGAGAAAATTCTATGTCTAGTAACCATTTTAACATTCTTTAAATTGGGAATTGATGAGAATAATGAACTATGCTTGAAATGTTTTTATGCCAATGCAAGCAGCATAAGTAATAATCAAGAAGAGCTTGAAGCCTTGGCCCAGTCTCAAGGGTATGACATCATTGGCATAAGTGAAACCTGGTGTAGGGACATGATATCATTGGCATAAAAGAAACCTGCTGGGATGAGTTCTGTGAATGGTGCACCATGATGGAAGGTTACAGGCTCTTCCAGAGAGATAGGCAGGACAGGCCTGAAGGAAGGGTTGTGTTGTATGTAACAAGAGGAGCTGGAATGCACAGAGCTTACAGTTGGCCATGACAAAGTTGAGAACCTCTGGTTAAGGGTCTAGAGGGGAAGCCATATGGAGAATGGCTGAAGCCACTTGGTTTGTTCAACCTGGAGAAGAGGAGGCTGAGGGGAGACCTCATCATGGTGTGTAACTTCCTCATGAGGGGAAGTGGAGGAGTAGAAGCTGATCTCTCTGATGACTAACAATAGGACCCGAGGGAATGTCATGAAGCTCTGCCAGGGTGGGTTTAAGTTGGATATTAGGAAAAAGTTCTTCACTCAGAGGGTAGTGGAATGCTCGAGCAGGTTCCCTAGGGAAGTAGTCACAGTGCCAAACCTGACAGAATTCAAGAAGAATTTGGATAACACCCTCTGCTACAAGGTATATTTTTGGGGGTTGGCCTGTGCATAGATAGGAGTAGGACTTGATGATCCTCATGGGTCCCTTCCAAGTCAGAACTTGCTATGATTTTATTTTCTTTAATTTAGAAGATTATTAAGTAAACAGATTCAGAAGGTATATCTTGATGGACTAAAATGACACATCCTTAGTTTCATTGATTCAGTAGTAGGAATTTCTACTATTAAAGAGCTGTTCTCTGTAGACCAATCTGCCTACCTTTTGGAGATATCATCTCTTTAAATTCACAATATTTTTTCTACAGGTAGACTAGATTACTTGCTCAGTGCAGCCAAGGAGGTATGCAGAAAAGTTTTACAACACGTGACAACTTAGCCACTATATGATTGTGTTTTGACGGTGTTAGGGAGTGTCTTTTAATTTTAATATATAATCTTTTTTATCATTTAATGTACCAATTAAGGGTCTTCTAAATCAGTAAAGGCCTGTGCTTCATTTAGGGTTCTTAATCATTCTAGCTGTTGTGAAATCTCGCTCATGGATAGTTCTTGTAATTAATGTGTGATTAAAACACAACTTGTAAAGATTCTTCCAGCTTTACATGTGCTCAGCTTCAGGTGCTATTTGACCTCATTTGTTTTAAGTCTTGTGATATCAACAAAAGGCATGATAACTTTATGGAATATTAGAACAGGTTCTTTTTTTCTCTCTGACTCTGTGGTAGAGTTGCTTATTTCAAAGGGTTAAATCAATATCAAACATTTTAATGTAAATATTTGAGTAGAGTACACTCAACAGCTACAAAATGGACAGTGATTTCCTGTGATCTGCTATTGTTTTAAGTTTTGTATCCAGTTATCTGTGCATCGTCCAGTTATGCACATAATTAGTCATATGTTTTTAGTGAATGAAGTCAGTTCTATCATCAACAGAGACAGAAATAAGAGTTTCAGGTGTGATGTCCTATCTTAATCTGGAGCTGCTAAACTGTTACAATGGTAGGATCATAAAAGAGACAAATTCAGACAAAGGCTCCACTTACTCAGGATGTATATTAATATGAAAGTTGTTTAACTGCCAGGTCTTTCAGAAGACACTTTTAAAACTAATAATACTGAAAATTAATAATCACAGTTGAATGTGGGACATATTACTTCTTGGTAATATGCCACTTTTAGGGGCATAACAGTAAACATTGTATTTCAATGTGCTGAGCTCCGGAGGTACAAGAGACAGCAAGACAGGAGGCAAGGAGAGGCTGCTACAGCCCAGCTATCCCCTCCCAGGGGAGTGGCTTGCGAAGAGCCCCTGGCTCTGACTCACTGGGTGGGGCCAGCATTGAAGGCGGATTCATCCTCTCCTATATTAGCCGGCCCTGGGAGTGGGGTGAACAGGAGTGGGCAAACAGGTGCAGGGCAGTTTATGCAGGCAGGGTGTGAAGGGAGGAAGTGCAGGGGCACTACGATAGCAATCTTAACTTTGCCTGCCCACGTATCTGGCCCAGAAATGGTCTCTACAGGAAAGAAAGCCATTGCTGCTGCTGCCACTAGAAGCGTGATGGTTCAAACTAGACCCTACAGCAAGGATGCAGCAGTCCAGATTAACGGCTGTATGGACTGTTTAAACCCCAAGTCAGTCCTAGAAGATGAGGTAAGGGTCACCTGTGTAAGATGTGAGCAGGTGAATGATTTAATTCGTTTAGTGGCAGAGCTTAAGGAGGAGGTGGAGACACTAAGAAGTATTAGGGACTGTGAATGGGAAATAGACTAGTGGACTGGTAACTTTCCCAACACTAAAGCAGTCCAGCATGAGGTGGTGGAACCCTGCCCATCCAGCCATCAGGAGGATGACTTGAATTCGTTAGGTGAAGGAGACTGGAAACAGGTTCATCACCGGAGAAGTGCAAAAAGCTGTCCATATCCTCCTTCACCTCCTCAGGTGCCTTTATTGAGTAGATATGAGGCCTTGGATCTTCAGAGTCAGACAGATGATAGCCAGGGAGAAATTCTGTCTGCGGGATCCACTGGTTGTTCCCCAATATCTTCTAAACGTATCACAACCTCGGCTACTAAAAAACCTACGAGGGTGTTAATGGTGGGAGACTCCTCACTGAGAGGTTCTGAGGCACCTATCTGTCATCCAGACAACCTCTCTAGAGAAGTTTGCAGCCTGCCAGGAGCCTGCATTCATGACATCAAAAGGAAATTGCCCCGCTTGGTCAAACCGGATGACTCTTACCCGCTCCTAATCTTCCACATAGGATCATCTGAAGCCACAACGAGGAAAGTCCGTAACGTCAAAAGGGACTTCATCACTTGGAAAGATGTTGAGAGGGTCGGGAGCTCAGATAGTGTTCCCCTCTCTCCTCCCTGTAGCAGGCTGGAAGCCTTGGAAACAAAGTCAAATTGATAGGGTGAATGAGTGGCTACGTGGCTGGTGTCACAATCAGGGCTTTGGGTTTTATAATCTCGGGCGTTGCTTTGAGAGGCCNGGCTATAGGTTATTCAGAAGGGACAGGATAGGAAGAAAGGGTGGGGGTGTTGCCCTCTATGTTAAAAAATAGATTGATTGTGAGGAACTAGTTCTCAGTACCAACCATAACCAAATTTGAGAGGTCAGGCAAACAGAGGCCAGCTTGTTGTTGGGGTCTACTATAGGCCACCTGACCAATTAGAGCCTGTTGACGAAGACTTCTTTCTTCAGCTAAAGAAAGCATTGAGCTCACCGGCTCTCATCCTGGCAGGGGATTTTAACTACCCAGACATCTGCTGGAAAAACAACACAGCAAGATGTAGGCAGTCCAGGAGACTTCTGGAGTTTATGCAAGACAACTCTTTGGAACAGGTTGTAGATAAACCAACTAGAAACAATGCGCTGCTGGACCTGCTGCTGACAAATGAAGAAACCTTATTAAAGAGGTGGAGATAGAGGGGAGTCTAGGATGTAGTGACCATGCCTTAGTCAGGTTCAAAATCACTAGCAGCAAGGGCATGACACAGAGTAAGGTAAAAACTTTGAATTTCAAGAAGGCAAACTTGCAGCTGTTTAGAGACTTGCTGGGTGAGGTCCCCTGGGACACTGTCCTTAGGGACAAAGGAACTCATCAGAGTTGGCAGTTCTTCAAAGATACCCTTCTTAGAGCACAAGAAATTTCTATCCGTCTCTGTAAGAAATCAGGCAGGGCAGGAAGAAGACCAGTGTGGCTAAATAAAGATCTGCTTCTTGCGCTGAGGCATAAGAATGAAATGCACAGGCTATGGAAGCAAGGACAATTGGCCTGGGAAGAGTACAGGGAAATAGCTAGGAAGTGTAGGACTGGGATCAGGAAGGCCAAGGCACAGATGGAGCTGAACTTGGCGAGGGATGTAAAAAATAATAAAAAAGGGTTTTATAAGTATATTTATCAAAAAAGGAAGGTCAGAATGAGTGTTCCCCTTCTGATGAACAAAGAAAGAAATTTAGTCACGAGAGATATGGACAAGGCAGAGCTGCTCAATGAGTTCGGTCGGGCTACCTGCAATGATCAGGACTTGGTAACCTCGGACAAGTGTTGGGACAGTAAGGGGCCTCCCATTGTATATGAGGAACTGGTTCGGCACTACCTATGGAAGATTGACCAATATAAGTCTATGGGCCCTGATAACATTCATCCTAGAATCCTGAAGGAATTGGCTGATACTGTTGCAAAACCGCTATCCACCATATTCAGTAAGTCATGGAGGTCAGGTGAAGTTCCGGGAGACTGGAGGAAGGGTAACATCACCCCCATTTTTAAAAAGGGTAAAAAAGACGACCCAGGGAACAACAGGCCAGTGAGCCTCACCTCTGTGCATGGGAAGGTCATGGAGCAAATAGTAATGGAAGTGATGTTAAGGCACATACAAGAAAAAGAGGTGATACTGAGTAGTCAACGTGGATTCACTAAGGGCAAGTCGTGCCTGACTGATCTGGTGGCCTTCTATGATGGAGCAATTGCAGCAGTTGATGAAGGGAGACTGACTGATGTTGTCTACTTGGATTTTTGTAAGGCCTTTGATACGGTTCCTCATGACATCCTCATCTCAAAACTGGTGAGATGTGGATTGTTTTATGGATAAGAAATTAGTTGTAAGGACGCTATCAGAGAGTCGTGGTTAATGGCTCTTTGTATGGCTGGAGAGCAGTGATGAGTGGTGTCCCCCAGGGCTCCGTCTTGGGACCTGTGCTCTTCAACATCTTCATTAATGACCTGGACATGGGTATCGAGTGCACCCTCAGCATGTTTGCGGATGACACAAAGCTGAGTGGTGTGGTTGATGCGGCAGAGGGGAGAGATGACATCCAAAGGGATCTGGANAACAGAACCGGCCCTAAGATGGATCCCTGTGGGACCCAAGTTGTCCCCTGTCACCAGCCTGATGTATTTCCATTTACTATAACCCTTTGGGCTCGACCCTTTAGCCAGTTGTGTACCCACTTCGTGATGTTCTCATCTAGCTGTATATTTGACAATTTGTCCATTAGGATGCTGTGGGAGACAGTATCAAAAGCCTTACCGAAGTCCATAAAGATGACATCAAATTCTCTCCCTTGGTCCACTAGATAGGTAATCTTGTCGTAAAAGGAAATCAAGTTTAGAAGGGGGTTCTTTACTCAAAGGGTGGTGAGGCACTGGAACAGGTTGCCCAGAGAGGTTGTGGAGGCCCCATCCCTGGCAGTGTTTAAGGCCAGGCTGGATGTGGCCCTGGATGACCTGGTCTAGTGCATGTGGCGTCCCTGCCCATGGCAGGGGGGTTGGAACTAGATGATCTTTAAGGTCCCTTCCAACCTGAGACATTCTACGATTCTATGATTCATCAGTCTCATGTTTGTTCTCACATGCTTACTGAATTATTAACTCTGAAACCCCCCTACCTTGCTTGGAAAGAGTATAATATGTGTAGGGTTTATATTCTAGCTGCTGAGTCTCCAACCAGAAAAACATATGCTTTCAGTATGTGTCCAGATCTAAACTCAACTATATCAAAGTGTTAAAAAAGATGAACCAGATTGTCCATTCAAACAACATTTGCTTTAGTGCACATGATTAATAGACAAATTTTTAAATGGCTTAAAATGCTGTTTCTGAAAGTGTTGAGTACATTTTCCATTTGTCAGTATTGGTAGTAGAATTTTCCAGGACATTGTTAAATACATATGTCCCTGAAATACATTATTAATTATAGAAATATCTTTTACACCAAGCAGGCTTTAGTGCCATGTCAGCTGCTGAACATGTTTCGTCACACCTGCATCTCACAACTACCTTTCTTAATGGGAGTTCCACCCCCTTAATCATCTTTGTTGCTCTGCGCTGGACTCTTTCAAGCAGTTCCTTATCCTTCATAAACTGAGGGGCCCAGATGTCATAGCGAGTCCTCTTTCAATGATTTCTCAACCCTCTTGGGAGTCTGGGGAGGTCCCAGCTGACTGGAAGTGGACGAATTTTGTTCCGATTTTCAAGAAGGACAACAAAAATTACCCTGGTAACTACAGGCCTGTCAGACTCACTTCTGTACCTGGTAAAATTATGGAGAAGATTATTCTGGGAGCTATGGGTAAACATCTGACAGACAGTGCTGTCACTGGTCATAGCCAGCATGAGTTTATGAAAGGGAAGTCATGCTTAACAATCATAGAATCATAGAATGTCTCAGGTTGGAAGGGACCTTAAAGGTCATCTAGTTCCAACCACCCTACCATGGGCAGGGACGCCACATGCACTAGACCAGGTCATCCAGGGCCACATCCAGCCTGGCCTTAAACACTGCCAGGGATGGGGCCTCCACAACCTCTCTGGGCAACCTGTTCCAGTGCCTCACCACCCTTTGAGTAAAGAACCCCCTTCTAAACTTGATTTCCTTTTACGACAAGATTACCTATCTAGTGGACCAAGGGAGAGAATTTGATGTCATCTTTATGGACTTCGGTAAGGCTTTTGATACTGTCTCCCACAGCATCCTAATGGACAAATTGTCAAATATACAGCTAGATGAGAACATCACGAAGTGGGTACACAACTGGCTAAAGGGTCGAGCCCAAAGGGTTATAGTAAATGGAAATACATCAGGCTGGTGACAGGGGACAACTTGGGTCCCACAGGGATCCATCTTAGGGCCGGTTCTGTTTAGCATCTTTATAAATTACTTGGATATAGGACTTGAATGCCTAATAAGTAAGTTTGCAGGCGATACTAAGCTGGGATGTGCTGTTGGCTCCAATGAAGGCAGAGAGGCACCGTAGAGAGCTCTAAATAGATTAGAGGACTGGGAAGTCACAAATCATATGAAGTTTAACAAGGGCAAGTGCTGGGTTCTGCACTTGGGTAGGGGGAATCTGAAAACAACCTACCAATTGGGGAAAGTGAGGCTAGAAAGAAGCACTGCAGAGAGGGATCTGGGAGTTTTGATCAATGATAAGTTGAATATGAGTGATAAGTGTGTGCTGGCAGCCAAAAGGACCAACAGGGTTCTGGGTTACATCAAGAGCTCCATTGCTACCCGATTCAGAGAGGTGCTAGTCCCACTTTATTTGGCTCTGCTGCAGTCTCACCTGGAGTATTGTGTGCAGTTTTGGGCACCACAATACAAGAGAGATATGAAGTTATCGGAGAGCACCCAGAGGAGGCCCACAAAGATGGTGAAGGGCATGGAGGGGAAGACTTAAGAGGAAAGTCTGTAATCATTTGGTCTGTTCAGCCTGGAGAAGAAGAGTCTGAGGGGAGACCTCTTCGCAGTTTATAACTTCCTCACCAGAAAGGGAGGGGTGGGTGCTGACCTCTTCTCTCTTGTGACCAGCGACAGGACCCAGGGGAATGGCATGAAGCTGTCCTGGGGGAAATTCAGGTTGAATGTTAGGAAGTGGTTCTTTACCCAGAGAGTGGTGGAGCACTGGAACAGGCTCCCCAGGGAGGCTGTCATGGCACCAACTCTCATCGAGCTTAAGTAGTAATTGGACATTGCACTCAGGACCAAGGTGTGACTTTGGGGTTGTCCTGTGCTTAAATAGGAGCTGGACTCTATGATCCCTGTGGGTCCCTTCCAGCTTGGGATATTCTGTGATTCTCTGAAAATGTAATTTGAGTTGAAGAGTATAAAAGGGAGCTACACAGATCTCTAATTCAGAAAATTTTAGAGAATTAAAATATTTCAGTGAATGAGCTTTTGTGCTATGCTTTATGCAATAACTGACATGAATGTGGAATGTTTGTAAAGTGCTCATTAAAACTCATTCATTCTGATTCAATAAGCTTGTTCAGCAGCACTGGCTATTAAAAAGTGCAAGGCAATAATGAATAAGGCTCTTTGTTATATAGTTTTGCTGATTGACTGAATCCTTGGATGTTAGATTATTTAAATATGATACTGTAATATTTCAAAGTATGATTATTTTTCTTTAATGAATATTAAATATGTATTTAATAATTTATCATGATAATCCCTGCCTTTTATCAATTGAGAAGTATCAAGTCACAGTAGTGTCTACTGTTCTCAAACTGATTTTAGGTAACTGCAAGAAAGGAAACAATTTAAAGGCTAAATAATTAATATATGGATGCAATATAAAATTCTCTATCACATTTCACTAAATGGTCCTCCTTATTCAGCTCTTTGTTGGGCTGAGGTTTTATGATCCTACTATATTTAGAGTTTCTTGATAAAAAGAAGACAGAAGAGAAAGGCAAGGTAGGAAAATTAATGAACTTAAAAATGCCAGAGGCTGAAAACTAACTTAGTTTTCATATAGCTTGGTAATTAACATCAGCTATATAGTCTTTGTGATGTGAAATTTGAAGTATTTTTTAAAGGTTAGAAGTATATATTTGCCTTCAATACTTACTCTAATGATCTGACACAGCTATTAATATAGACACTTTTACAGAAAACTGCACTGCAAACAGGCATTTCTGGAAGTCAGGGATCTACTTCTGTGGCAATTTGCCTCGTGAATGTATTTTTATTAAAATTCTGCAGGTTGAACATTTTATCTCGCAGATATATTTAAAGACTGGGACATTGGTGTTAAACAAAGAAGACAAGTCATTTTGTCTCACATTATCCATCTGTAAATTATGGATAAAGGTGTTTATTTCTTTAGTAAAATACTTACAGATCTACTAAAGAAAAGGTCCATATAAATATCTAAGTGTATGGGTATATTTCTTTCTTATAAAGTGATGCAAAAGAGTTGTTTGTTGAGATGTCATAAAATTACTTGTTCTCACAGTGGAAAAAGTATTTTAAGAGTATTCAGTAACTATTACCACTTTTGGATTTAATATTTTATTTCAATTTTAAAATAGACTATTTCTACTTGACAGTTCTTTTTTATGTTCTTTCAGATGCACACTGTATCTTGTTTTCTGGAATTTTAAAAATCTTTAATGTGACTGAGTGATTAATTTTATGTTAACTAGGGTTAGTAAAATATTCAGAAAAACATCAAGTAGTTTTTGAAAATTAATTTTCCAAAATACAATGATGACAGTTGTCTGAAAATGCAATGTCTGCAATGCATCAATAAATGTTATTCTTCTGTAGTTTGCTAGTGTCAGGAATGTGCTGAGACTCAGAAGTTGCAACATGTGCTAAATATTTGGTATGCATACAGTTCCAGTGAAATAAGTGTCTTCAACTGACATGAAAAACAAAGAGCTGTGTGACTATATGTAGACAAAGGATATAGGACCATACTGTCACATCAAATACACTATGACTGTTTCACTGTGGAATGTATTTTCTTTCACACTTGTGAAAAGGTGAATAAAACACCAACATTATCTTCTTGCAGTTTTTTGCAATCAGCACAAGTGTAAGTGACATATGGAAATAGACTTAAGGAGACTAGAACATCCAAATTTCATTTTTCTTCTGTTCTGTAAAGAGTTACCAGAAAAACAAAACAAAAAACAAACAAACCAGAGTGTGACAGAATCAATTTCATACATCCTGTAAAATCAATAAACAGAACAACATTATTTCTTGATATGCTGGCATCTTATACTTTATCTATCTAGAACAATGTCATCTTTGTAAACTTGCACATTAGTTATGATAGTAACATTTGTTTGGATTTTCTCATGAGACAGGATTGTTATAGCACTGATCCTTCAAGGAATAGAATAGATTTAATCACACTTAATCATACGCTAAACTTGACTTATCAGCTGTATATTACCAATTTCATTACAATTACAATGTTAGTCTAACAGCCAGACACTTTAAAGGCTAAACTCAGATGCTGGCCATATTGTCAACATTCAACAACAGTAAATATTTAACTATGAATGTTTATGTGTTTGAAGTTTGCAAATGTTATACAACAAAGTAGAACACATTTTTAAATAATTTGTATATCCTTAAAACTCAGTTGCTGTTGTTTTCTCTCATGCAAGCGACAAAATGTATACCCAAATTTGTGACATTTTTTAAGATTGATTTCCTTACTTGATCAATTAAATATTTTTATATTTTCAGAGGCTATGGTGAGCTGACAAAGGTATTGAGTATGCAACAGATTCCATTCAATTTATGTCATACTTTGTGGGTATGGAAATACATTATATAAATAGAAATTGAATAGGAAGTGGTCTAGAAAGCAGCAGAAGGAAAATCTAAGGTAATAAAAGACAGCAGGCTAAATATCCATTTAGTCAGGTGATACGTTATTTAAAGAGACAAAACTGTCTACACCTATGCATTTAAGGAAAACTTTGGATGTATAAAATTAAATGCATTTCCTCACGAATGTAAGTGTGAGTAATATCACATGATTTTTAGAGTCCCCTAACTCAAGAATGCTAACGCAGAAATGAAGGAGAACTGTAAAAAAAAAATGAAAAAAAAAAGGTGGGAAAGTGAGATATATGGCTAAATGACATCTGTATATATTAACAAAATAAATAAAAATAAATTATTGGTCTTCTATCAGTCACAAAACTATGAACTTCCAAGCTGTCTCTGACAAAATAAAGGTTGTTTGCACTGAGAAGTATGAATAACCTCTTTCTTTACGTCTTCGTTTCTAGAGAAGAGCAATCATTCCTGGCAACAACTGGAGTCACAAAGTGCTTATTTTATGAGCATAGGAATAGAATTGCAAAACCAGCAACAGGAAAGTTCCGCAGGGGCTGCATAAATTTGACCTCTCACCTGGATAAGAACTTGAAATCTTTACACTGCCACTTTTCTATTCTCTGGTTTTCTTCTGTGTTCTTAAACCATGTTAAGAAGCCATTAAATACTGTTAAAGCACTTTCAAAGAGCTAAGATTCTCTCCTTGTTGTTTTTTTCATTTAACTCTCTGACATCTTTGTATTTTCCCTCTGAAACTCTTGTCTGTTCTTTCTTTTATTACCTCTTAGCACCTTTGTGACCTTGAATGTCCTACTTTCCTCTCCCAGGTTAACTCAGTGGGAAGTAAGTGTTGCCCCAGGCAGGAAGAATGCATTTACATATACCTCACAAGAGTGGAATAACATTGTTTGAATAACTTTTCCCAAGACAGTCCTTCCTTGTCATCAGACTAGAGTGAGATAGGAGATGTCAGGGACGATACTGTGGGTGGATTCCCTATCTGAGGGATCTATGAGCTACAGATGGCAAGTAATTGGTGGTACTGCTCCTGTAAGACTTACTCTACTGAAAGCATCAGCAGAATGTTTGATGAGTGAACACATCTGGAAGATATGTTCTAAATACAAGAGAGCCAGAGTGCCTCTACAAAGTTGTCCTTCATCACTAAAGTTTTCCTAAGCATTTGGAACAGTGATAGACCTCTTGCATCTTTCACAGGTGATTCTAACCCTATCTTCAGTCTTCTATCTCCATGTAGGCAGATGTGCTCACTGGAAAAATCCATAAGTGGAAATTCATGTAGTGAATTCTCTGTGACTCATTTCTAAGGAGTGGAATTTTCCTTTTAATATTCAAATCTTTCATAGATAGAATGATGTGAGCTCATCCTTAATAAAACAGATCAGTTTCTCTAGTTTGAAACTGATAATTTTTGTTTTTACCTAAAATACCTATCTGCATCTTTCTAGACATAAAGATATATAATTTATGAGAGATACCAAACACACAAACTGAAATAAATAAGGAAAAGTGCAACATTTTAAGCACCTGAATAAGCATCCAAATCCTGAAAATCAGGAATCAAAACTATTCCTATAGATACAGTTTAATCTCATCGGTTCACCCACCCTCCCCACCCCTGGTGAGATGATGAGGGAAAGTATTTTACTCACTGTAGAGAATCAAATTATCTGGATACAAATGTGGATCTGTGCAATGAAAGAACATTTTCAGAAGGTAAGCTTGTGTAATAAGTGAGAAGCAGCTTGTTGTAAGATAAATTTAAGATATATTGCCATAAGAAACAAGACTGTTTTCCTAATGTTGTCATAGGATTCTTTTGCTTTGCTGAGCAACCTACTTAAAACAGTTTTTATCAGAGGAAAAGATTCTTCATTTTTAAATGCCTGACTTGAATTGCATAAAGAAGCCTAGAACTCCCAAGAGAAGTCAATGGAGGTATGCTTTGAACATGCAAAGTGCTATAAAAAGGAAAAGTACTGTGGAAGATCATGTACGAAGTGTCTCAGACAAGTCTCCAGAAACAAGTAGATGTTTATATCTTAAATTATCTGTCCCCATCTGTAATAATGAGATAATAAATACTATCCTTTCATCTCACAGGGATGTTGTGAAAATTCTTAATGATGCACTTAAACACTGTGTAATGATGAGTTCTATACAAACCGCATAAATAAATAAATGTCTCTGAGTTCATAGAGGGGTTGAAAAGTGTGCAGTAAATACAGTACAGAACAACACACTGCACAAGGCCAAATCAAAGTATTGAACAGCTGTTCATAAAGTAAATAACATCTTGACCGTTCACAGAATTAAACAGAGGGGAACAGACTATTGCAGTCACATAATTGAGTGAACCAAGATGCATATGTAATAAACCTCTGAATTAAGATTACATAGGAGATTAAATCTTGCCTTTCTTAACTTCTGAGTGCTTAAAGTTACAGTATTAAAAATTTGTGTGCAATTTCCTAGACTTTTTCTAAAAACTCACACTGAAAAACAGTTTTTTCATATTAACAAGTTATTGACAATGTTACAACCTCTATGCAGAATGTTGGTACTTGGCTTAGTAAAGCACCTGATAACAGAGGCAAGTGGTAGGCTTTTATGGAGACCAGAACAAGAGCAGGGCCAAAATTAATGCTCTTCTGGTAGGTTTCACAGAATTTTATAGAAAGAGTAGAATTTGGAAAAAGACATTTTCTGGACAGAATTATGCTCTGCTGAACACAAATACTTCCTCCCTATCTCTTCATGTATGATCCCATTTTGTCCTAAGAGGTGGGCAAGAGTGGCAAGTGACCACAGGTGGTGGGAACATGCCATTCCCTTCTCTGATGGGATGTCATCTCACCAAGCTCCAATCGGCCAAGCAGGGCTGGGGCCAAAGTCAGGGCCCAGGACACAGGGTCCAGGTCCCAGGGACAGCCATAGGCCAGATCAGAAAAACCTTAAAAAATCCCAACCCAAATAATCCTTATCTCACTCCTGTAGTTGTTTAAGAATAGCCAGTACTGGGTATTTAGAAAGAGTACAACTAAAGGGCTTATTAAAGTGATCCTTATTTTCTGTATTTCTGACAGTCAACTCTTCAGGGATTTCCTGAGGTAGAGAATGCATGTTTTACAGATATTGCTGGATAAAGTCTGCATGAAACACTGCTACCCTTCCTTGTCCTCCAAAACCATGCCCACATCCAAAACTGCTTTTTATTTCTCTGGTTAAAACTGGTTAATATTCAAGGATCACCTCCTACAAGCTCAGGAGTAATACATCCCAACAAAGAAGAAGCCAGGAAAAAACAGCAGGAGGTCTGTGTGAATGGACAAGGAGCTCCTGGACAAACTCAAACCCTATTACAAGAGGGATATTGGGGTGCTGGAGTGAGTCCAGAGAAGGGCCATGAGAATGATCAGAGGACTGGAGCACCTCTCCTATGAGGACAGACTGGAAGAGTTGGGGTTGTTTGGTCTGCAGAGAAGGCTCCGAGGAGACCTTCCAGTAGCCTTCAGTATCTGAAGGGGGCCTACATGAAAGCTGGTGAGGGACTTTTTAGGAGGTCAGACAGTGATAGAACCAGGGGAAATGGGTGTAAGCTAGAGGAGGGTAGATTTAGGCTGGATATTATGAAGAAGTTCTTCACTATGAGGGTGGTGAGACAGTGAAACAGGTTGCCCAGAGAGGTTGTGGAAGCCTCATCCCTGGAATCTTTTAAGGCAAGGCTTGATGGGGCCCTGGGCAACCTGATATAGTGGAAGGTGTCCCTGCCAGGCAGGGGGGTTGGAGCTAGATAATCTTTGAGGTCCCTTCCAACTCTGACAATTCTATGATTCTATGAAACACAAAAAAGATGCATACAGGGGATGGAAGTAAGGACAGATGACCTGGCAGGAATACAGAGAAATTGTCTAAGCAGTCAGGGATCATGTTAAGAAAGTCAAAGCCCTGATAGAATTAAATCTTGATGGAGACATAAAGGACAACAAGAAAGAAAAGATTCCATAGGTATGTTGGTGATACAAGGAGGACAAAGGAAAATGTGGGCCCTGTTCTGAAGGAAACAAGACACATGGTCACCGGGGATTTGGAGAAGGCCGAGGTACTAGACTACTTTTTTTCCTCAGTCTTCATGAGCAAGTACTCCAACCAAGCTATCAAAGACGCAGAAGGTCAAGGGAGGGACTAGAAGAATGAAGGAGACTGTAGGAGTCTCTGTAGTCTCTTCTCCTAATGTAGGAGAAAATCAGGTTCAAGACCAGCTGAGGAACCTGAAGGTGCACAGGTCCATGGGATGTGAAAAGATGCATCTGTGGGTTCTGAGGGAACTGGCAGATAAAGTTGTTAAGACACTTTCCATCATAGTTAAGAAGTCATGGCAGTCTGGTGAAGTTCCCACCCGAAAATGAAGAAAATTAACTTTTTAAAAGTTAAAAAGGGAAAAAGGAAGACCCAGGGAACTACAGGTCAGTCAGTCTCTTCTTTGTGTCCAGCAAGATCATGGAGCCAATCCTCCCAGAAATTATACTAGGGCACATGGAAAATAGGGAGGAGAATGGTGAAGCCAACGTGGTTTCAGTAAGGGCAAATCATGCCTGACAAATTTGGTGGCCTTCTATGTTGGAGTTACAGAGATGATGTCAACTGACATCATCTGCCTGGGTTTGTGCAAAGCACTGCCCTGCAGGACATTCTTGTCTCTATATTGGACAGACACAGATTTGACATATGGACCAACTGGTGGATAAGGAATTAGCTGTATGCCCACACTCAAAGAGTTGCGGTTAATGACTTGATGTCTGAGTGAAGACGAATGACAAGTAGTGTAACCCAAGGGTGGGTACTGAGACCAGTGCTTATTTCACATCTTTGTTGGTGACATGGATAATGATATCAAGTGTACCCTTAGCAAGTTTGCTGGTGACATCAAGCTGTGTGCTGCAGTCAACATGCTGGTGGGAAGAGATGTCCTCCAGAAAGAGTTGGAAAGACTTGAGAGATAGGTCTGTGCAAATCTCATGATGTTCAACACAATCAATGGAATGTCCTACACCTAGGCTGGGGTAATCCCAAGCACAAATACATGCTAGATAATGAGGAGACTGAAAGCAGCCCTGCAGAGAAGGACTTGAGGGTATTGGTGGATGAAAAAGTGAATATGAGCCAGAAATGTGCACTCGCAGACTAATCACATCCTGCCCTGCATTAAGAGAATTGTGGCCAGCACGGAGGTGACTCTGCCTCTCCACTGATGAGACCCCACTTGGAGTATTGCCTTCAGCTCTGGGGCCCTCAGCATAAGAAAGACATGGACCTGTTAGAACGAATCCAGAGGAGGACCACAACTATGATCAAGGGGCTGGAGCACCTCCCCTGAGAACAGGCTGAGAGAGTTGATGTTGTTTAGCCTAAAGAGAGAAGACTCCAGGGAGACCTTAGAGCACCCTTCGAGTACTTACAGGAGACTTACTGGAAAGATGGGGAGGGACTCTTTATCAAGGAGTGTAGTGACAGAATGAGGGATACTGTTTTCAAACTGGAAGAGGGTAAATTTGGATTAGATATTAGGAAGAAACTATTTTTTGTTGAGATTGGGAAGACACTTAAAAAGGTTGTCCAGAGAAGTTGTGGATGCCCCCCCCCCCCCCCCCAAAAGTGTTCAAATCCAGATTGGATGGGGTTTTGAGAAACCTAATCATCTAGCAGAAGACATCCATGCCCACAGCAAGGAGTGTAGAATTAGATGATNGATGGGGAGGGACTCTTTATCAAGGAGTGTAGTGACAGAATGAGGGATACTGTTTTCAAACTGACAGAGGGTAAATTTGGATTAGATATTAGGAAGAAACTATTTTTTGTTGAGATTGGTAAGACACTTAAAAAGGTTGTCCAGAGAAGTTGTGGATGCCCACCCCCCNATGCCCCCCCCCCCCCCCCCAAAAGTGTTCAAATCCAGATTGGATGGGGTTTTGAGAAACCTAATCATCTAGCAGAAGACATCCATGCCCACAGCAAGGAGTGTAGAATTAGATGATTTTTAAGATCCCTTCCAACCCAAACCATTCTATGATTCTGTTATTCTAAGTCCCTGTTGAATGTTCAAACGTGCTTTGGGAATTTTCAACACACAAATTCTATTGCATAGGCATGTATTCTGTATGGCAAGATGTCTCTTACCTGGCCCAAAATGCAAATCAAATACATGAAGTTGTTCTAACTTTATAGGTTTGACTTACAATGCAAGGCAAATTAAATGCAAGATGAGGTGCCCTGGAATGTTCAGCACAACTTAAAAAAATACCTTTAATTAATGACAAGCAAATGATAAATATTTGTCCTGTTTTATAGTGAATGCATAGTTTTTACAGAAGATACCTGAATTACTAGGAAAGCAATGAGAGGAAGATAAAATGATCCTGCAAGATTTACTTCTTTTCAGCTGAAACACTACCTGACATAAATCAAGTGTCACCCTGTTGCTTCTTATGAATGTCACAGTTAGCAGATGTATGAACATTTAGGGAAAGGCCATCTTACAAAGGTGAAAAGGAAAGATACAGCCTGCACAACATCTTCTCTGAAGATTTCTGTAGTAATTTACTAGCCTAAATAATCAAGGATGATGTAGAGCAGGAATGACAATAAAAGTTCTCCTGACTTTGAGAAGAATTTATGATTTAAAGTTTGAGTTATATAAATGGGTACAGTCTGAACCCTACAAGTACAATTATTATATTCTTATAGATAACTCTAAGAAAAATGCATTATTGAAATAAAGCAATGATTTCTGCCACCTAATTAAAAATAATAAATATTAAACAAATGGAACTGACAGATATTTTACCTCCAATTTTATAAAAAGATCTTGACAAATAACAAAAGTAATGTAACAATACAAAGCACTGCAGTGGAATTCATCTCACCTTAAAAACCTGTCAGGAATTTGATAACTGACCCAGATTTGCATAAACTATTTTAACACACAGATATGTTTTGCACATATTATTTTCACTAGGAGTCTCAACATTTTTCTGGGTTTTAAAACTTGCAGATTTTTAACAGCATTTTACTTTTTTCCCCTACTTCTTTAACCTTATAATTTCTCTGTTTCCCCTGGAGTCTTCTTTGGTGCTCCACTCAGAAAGAAGGGAAAATAATTTATTTTCATATTTCAGCTGTTTGAATTTTAAATATGTGAAGGGTGTGTGTCAGGAGGATGGGGTCAGGCTCTTCTCAGTGAAGCCCAGTGACAGGACAAGAGGCAGTGGCTGTGAGTTGAAGCATAGGAGATTCCTTGTGAATACACGTAGAAATTTTTTCGCAGTGAGGGTGACGGAGCACTGGAACAGACTGCCCAGAGAGGTTGTGGAGTCTCCTTCTCTGGAGATATTCAAAACCCGTCTGGACACGCTTCTGTGTGACCTGGTCTGGGGAATACTGCTGCGGCAGGGGGGTTGGACTAGATGATCTTTCAAGGTCCCTTCCAACTCCTAATATTCTGTGATTCTGTGATTCTGTGAATGTTGGCATGATATGGTGTTTTAGGACTGGAGCACCAACTCATCTCTCTGGGTGTGAGAGCACTTGCTTGTTTCTAGGGCTGAGAGCAGAGATGAATAGCTGAAGGAACAGGGGAGTCTCCACCAAGTCTAGGTGTGTGTGCATGTGTGCACAAGTCAGTACAAGCAACTGGAGTGGGGCTTTGAATGCTTAGGTGCCATCACAGCTGTGGAGATTGGGGTCCAGGAGCCAGAAACTGGACAGACTGAGTAAGCCCAGCTGCTGGAGGGATCCAACATGTACATACGCATAACTGTGGCAGTTATGTCAGTTAAACATTATGCCAGCAAGGTTCAAGACATATCTTAAGACAGATTGTCAAACGTACAGTTCCTCACATGAAGGATGTCTGTACTTCTACCACTTCCTTTCTTCGAGGTCCCTTCCAACTCCTAATATTCTGTGATTCTGTGGTTCCTCTTTTCCACCCTTGCCCAATAAATAAGCACCTGTGGTTATCAATAAGGTTTTAGAAAGTTTTCCTTCTCTCCTACTGATAGGTATAGCATTCATTTTGTAAAGTTCACTTTGTTCTGAAGAACCAAATAACAGCTACTATTACAGAAAAAGGGAAAGCATGTATGTCAGTATCTCATGTGACATGGTGGTATCTTTATTCTCAGCAAGTCTATGCAATTCTATCAGACATATGAATGTACAAAAATGTCAAGGCTTAACTAAAGAAAACAATATTTCAGTTACTTAAATTACTTTTTGTATTTATTATATTATTGGTTTGCTTAATTGTTTTACATAGACACAAATACCTGCTTATAAATGTATATATACATATGAGGTCAGTAGTGGGAGTTATACTGTTTAGTCCACAATTTCTTTTGTCTGCCTACATATTTATGCAGGCAGACTTCATGCACTTAACCTCAGTGAAGCTATCAGAAGGTAAGATTTGCAATATAGCTGGGGGAAGGAGTCTCAATTAAATGTTTATAAAAGAATTCTTACAGGAAACAAATATGATTATAAATGCACAGACTGATATCTGGGATGATATATATTTGTGCATAGTGTTTCATATTGATCAAGAGGACAAAAGCATCAATCTATTAATAAAAATTTTTCACGGCAATTACTCAGACCAAAGCTACTGCACACAGTAATGTAGCTTAAACAACAGATGAAATATTAAAACCCGGACTACTTAGTGCCTGAGCAAAGGAGATTTTTTTAATCACTGTTTTTCTGTATGATTAGGTTGGGCTATTTTCCCACTTTTTTAGTGTCAGTAAGGACCAATCTCCTTTTGTGCATAAGAGGGTAATATTTGTAATTAGTAGATGTATATGTTGTATCCTTTGTATGAATAATTAATTTTAATAGATTGTTCTCTGTTAGTTTTTAGATCTCTAGTAATCTTAAAAAATCCTTCTCAGGACTTTAAGAATGAGGTTCCAAGTGCTAGGGAATTGTAAGGGGCTGTTTGAATCCACTTTCTTATCAGCTATGGAAAACAGCCTTCCTAGCCCTGCTGAGACTGCATGTTAATGTCTCGAAGCTTGATTGATCATTGATTATCATCCTTGGAGAAGACAATGCCAGACCTCGAGGAGCCAGAGGCTAGGAAACTGCTGTGCAGGACAATGAGGCCTAGTTAAAACCTTGAGATAAGGCCCAGGTGTAGACATCTCGTGAGGAATTTATTCATGAGAAAAGTCTGGAGAAACCTGTGGGAGATTTCCTTTATCTTAAGGATCAGTAGGTCCGTGTCCTGTACCTTTTCCTATAAAAACCTGAGGAAAAAGCCTCGTGGTTGTGATTTGTGCTGGTGAGTTGTGAGTGGAGCTGTGAGTGGTGTGTGTATGAGAGAGAATGTGAGCGTGATCACCCACCGTCATGGAAGAAGCACAGGGACTCGGGACCCTCAACACGTCGCTGGACCCAATCCATGGTGGTGTAACTATGCCCTCTTGCTCTCTATTCTGTCTCTCTGCCTAACTTTTCCCTCTTTTCCTCTGTCCTACTGTCCTATCTCTCTAACTCTTTTGTTTCAATAAACCCTAATTGATTTTCAGCATTTGACCTCGTTTGTGTCTTAATTTCACTCTGGGAAATAAACCTCGAATCTACCCCATGTCCATTAACCAGACCGGGACAGGAATGTATGTAGACTTTCTGACGTGAGCAGAAATGACTTAGAAGCAATACCCCCTGCTAAAAGAATCACACAGAATATTACAGAAAGTTTAATATAGAAAATACAAGACAATGTGCATTTGTCTTGGGTAGAATATTAATGGATGGGTTAATAAACAAATAGTTCTGAAATCAATGGACCTGCACTATTTTGCAGGCATGACATGAGCTGAATTTTAAGACAAGATCTGATGGAAGGCGGTGCTGTTTTTTCATAATGTATGTTGTGCACTCCTGAAGATTTAATATCTATGAGGAATATTTGAAGATATTTGACTCATTAGTAGTGAGAGTAAGTGGAGTATTACAAACTTTTCTTACATAAAATATCATCCATATGTATTTCGAGAAAATGTTACCTATGCAAAGGCCACAAAATGTTTATATGTAACTACAAGGTTACAATATTTGTAGCATTTGAGATTTTAATCTAGGTTTTAGTACAAGTCCAAAAAGAAAACACAACAGGTGTGCTCATTTGCCATTCAGGCTAATTAATGCTAATTTCAATGCTAACTGTGTTTGTATCACCTGTGGAAATAAAGAATTAGTTTTAGTAAATATTTTTTTTTTCTTTCCCAGAGTCTAATATACATGTCTAGTAGTCCTCAAGAAAAATATTCTACTTTGTATTATCTAAAATATCTATGTGCTCTGGCTAAATACAGTTTTGATTGTTCATAATGTGCTTGATTTTGTGAACCTTTCTAGGTGCTTTTGTGAACTGTTTCACTTGAGTGTTGCTGAGATCATCCAGAAAGACCATGTAAATCTTGCATCCTGCACTCTTTCTTGTTGATCTTAAGGAGCATAAAATGTGGTACATTGCTAGGGTAGTATTTTCTAATGAGATGGGAATATTATCCAGTGAGAAGTAGGTAGGATAAAGCTTTCAACAATCTGATTCTCATAAGTACGTGCTGCAACCTGATTTATGACCACCACCTTTTTACAGTGAAGCATAGGAAGTAAACACAAGGGAAATCATACACAACAGTCTTAATGGCTTTGATGGTAAGCCTTAGCTCTTCAGCATATTGTCAGCTTTCCCGTGGTAAAAGATGAAGCTTGAAGAAACAATCAGTTAAACTGAAAAGAAAAAAAAGCAATATCTTTAGCAATTTCTTTACTTTTATCATGGTATCAGAGTATTTGGAAAATTAAAACAAAAACAGTTGTTTTCAGGAAATCTTAAATTTACTATTTGAATAGCACAGAAAAGAAAATGTCACGAATACATTTCTAGGACTTTTGGAAAATTTTCCTGAAAAAAATCTGATAAATTATTAGCTGAATTACGTTTAATAAAATTGTTACTAAGTTACTTGTAGTTAGAATTCAAATGCATGATTTCTGGCATATATTTTATTTTCTATAGCATTTTTTTCTTTCTACAATGATAATCAAATTTTATTAAGTAGATTAAGAAAACACTATAAGTCACTTTTGTCATGTTTTCAATTTCCATGTGACTGTAGTAATTTAACATAATGTAAATCTACATTTATTTATTCAGCACATAGATGTTTTAAAAAATTAAGTCGTGCACTCCTATGATCTACAACTGCAGAATCCTGATCTATGTCTCTGCAGGACTGCTCTCAGAAACAGGGGAGTAAAACTATAGCTAAATCAAATAAAAGTAGCTTGTCACAACAGTGTGCAAGTTCATAAACCTAGGTGACCATGAAATGTAAGCAGTCAGTTACTCTTGCCATTGAGAAAAGATACAAAAAAAGCCCAAACCTATAGTGTCAACAGACTCATTTTCAGGGTACTTGCTTATGTTATAGGAAAATCAAAAGTTAAATCCAGGTTTTGAACCTGTAGGTCACAAATCATAAGAGAGGGCACCAGTTACTAGACTGGGGCTCTCAGTGTCCCTAGAGCTGCCTGCAGAAGAAAATATAGAGCTGCTGCCTAGATTGCATGCCTCAAAGAGGAAAAAGAAAAACATGAAAGAGTGAAAAGAATCTGTGCTGATAAAGCAGTAAAGGAAGTGGCAAGGCCAGAAATAAATCTTTAGTTAGTGATCATATTTACACAGTAAGGCTGAGTTGTTTCATAAGCAGTAGAAAGATGGGAAAGGCAGCTGAAAATCCAGTTGTCTATGAGAAGGCTCCTAATTGCTATGCTGGCCAGTGATGCTGCTTTGTGTTGTCATTGCCTCAGAACGACTTCCATATTTGTTCTTTACCCATGTTACAACTGTTCTTCTTAAGTACAGCTGTCTGTACACTTCAGTGTCCTTCCCTGGCACAGTTATACTAGGGGATGAAGTATAGCTAAAGAAGGGAGCTTGGCACATGTTTGGTTCATGAGTACAGCTTAAGTTCTCATGCATGAACTGTTTCTTTAATACACTGAGTACCGTTTCAGTCGACAGGAAAAGAAGGCAACTAAGAAAACAAGGGAACCATAAAATCTGAATGAGGCCCCAGGAAAGCAAAGCAAGCCACAGACATAGTTTTCAACTGTTCTCTGTCTAGAAGGGGCCTTATTTTATCTCTACATAATTTGTAGGATCAGGCTTTACAATGCTGGAAACAGATGAATTTCCATCATAAACCACTGTATTACTGTCCTCCATTAACAACTTCAAAGTAATTTACCCCATATCACCATTGGCGAATCAGAGCTCAAATCAGTTCAGCAGTTTAATTACCTAGGTAGCCTCATCTCCTCGGATGGCAAGATTGACGGAGAGATAGACAACAGGCTAGCAAAGGCATATAATGCTTTTGGAAAGCTTCATAAAAGAGTTTGGCAAAATAAACACCTGAAGAAAAGTACAAAGATCAGAGTTTACAGAGCCATAGTGCTGTCTACTCTCTTGTATGGATCAGATTCTGTCCTGGTTTGTGTTAAAACAGAACTAATTCTGTTCAGTAATTTTACTT